>VUQS01032902.1:0-11270 GCA_015108495.1 Heterochromis multidens
CTGACCTTCAGTTCTTAAAGTAATGATGGACTGTCGTTTCTCTTTACTTAGTTGATTGGTTCTTGCCATAATATGAATTCTAACAGTTGTCAAATAGGGCTGTCAGCTGTGTACCAACCTGACTTCTGCACAACACAACTGATGGTCCCAACCCCATTAAGAAGGCAAGAAATTCCACAAATGAACCCTGACAAGGCACACCTGTGCAGTGACAACCATTTCAGGTGACTACCTCATGAAGCTCACTGAGAGAATGCCAAGAGTGTGCAAAGCAGTGATCAAAGCAAAGGGTGGCTATTTTGAAGAATCTAAGATATAAAACATGTTTTGGGTTATTTCACACTTTTTTGTTTACTACATAATTCCATATGTGTTGATTCATAGTTTTGATGCCTTCAGTGAGACTCTACAATGCAAATAGTCATGAAAATAAAGAAAAAACATTGAATGGGAAGGTGTGCCTAAACTTTTGACTGGTAGTGTATGTGTTTTCTATAATGCCCTGTAGTGGCTGTTAGTCCACAGCTTTAGGCAAAACATAAATTTCTGATCACTCATGATGCTCATGAACCTAACGTAAACAATCTTGAGGTTGATCACAGAAAAGAGCAATCCGTGCAGCACAAGCTGCCACTGTAATTTTTTCTTGAGTGTGCTTTTATTTGGATCAGAAAGCATTAATAAATATTGTTAATTTTTGGTGTTAAAGGAGCTTCCAGTGTTTTGTTAATGAAGTGAAACTACAAAAACAGTTGAAAAAGAAAAAACAAAACAATTGATTTACTGACTGCTTTTTTCAGGCCTGTACGTCTGCTTTTGCTACCAAAGACCGCCTGCGATCCCACATGATCAGGCATGAAGGCAAAGTGACCTGCAACATCTGTGGCAAAATGCTAAGTGCTGCCTACATCACAAGTCACCTCAAGACACATGGCCAGGCTAGCTTCAACAGCCCATGTAATAATAAAGGTAGGCACATATCTTTTTCCCTTATTTACTCACTTTTTCATTTGTAATAGTATAGATGTGGTAATAATAATAGATATGTAAGGTGTAGCCAAAAGTGGTCTCAGCAGTAATAGGAGCATTAGGGGCTGTAACTCCAAACTGGGAGAATAGCTTCAGTACATTTGAGATCAAAATCTGTCCATAAGAGTGCAGTTCTAGGAACAGCTAAGATAATATACAGATCCCTCAAAATTGTGGACCTCTGGTAGAGGACACAAGCTTGAGTAAAACATACCATCCCCCCTAAGACAAGGGTAGATTATTTAAAATTCAAATTTACTTCTGCCAGCCCATGTCGTCAAGCAAAGCCAGCAGTCCTGGCAGAGCCACTGATCCCAATGTCAGCTGATAGCCTTCTGTGCATCCTATTAGTAAATCTCAGGGTATGCTATTCAAGCTGCTTTGGCCTGTATACATTTGCTGCTTTCGCCTCTGCAAGCTGCTTTGTAAAACCACTTATGCCCCATACCACTGGTGCTCCATGTCATGCTATTCATGCGGTTTTTGACCTAATCAGTTTCCTGTCTGTTTTTGTAAGTGTCTGTTCTGTTCTGGCAAGGGGTACTGCTACTGCATTTTTTTTGGGGGGGGGGGTTTGGCTTTTTTACTTTTTGTAGGGTTGTGTGCTCTCCCTCGCCTTAATCTGGTTTTATGGTCCTAGCAAATGTGTCCACCTGCATACACGATTCCGGTCAGACAGAGGGGGGAGAGTGGTTTTCACCCACCCCAGACACGCTCACATGCAGTTCTCCAAGATCCTGACTGCGCATGCTGAAAGCGGATGACGTAATCGTCTGCTGAATGTTGATTGGTTGACAAGTGGGCCAGAATAGAGCAGGGAGCAACAGCGGAGTTCACCAGGAATAGGAGAACCGCGACAAAAACTTCAAAAGTCAAATAAACAAAAATATACAGCATAAAAAGCACAGACAGTGGCTGCAGTGGACACTTTTCATTGTTTTTAACACTCTGTTCCACTTTAGCACTTTGTATGTTATATCTTTGCTCTGCGGCTGGCTGGCGGACCAACAACAGCACAACCAAGAGTGGCGCACAGACCAGTTGTACCACATACTTTGTACAGTTCCTCCATCTGACAACAGAGCTCTCTGCAGGCAGACGGGCAGTCCTTGGAGTGGAGTGGACAGCAAACGTGCTATGTCTGCTGGACCATAAATCCCGCTTTAGGCTCTCCCTCTCTCTCCTGCTCACCCCCTCGTTGCCTCCTCCTGGTCCCTCTCTCTCCTCACATGTGAAGCAGTAAACATGTACCTAGGCCTATACCAAACAGCCATTCTGACTTTGACACACACATACTGTGTGTGTCAAAGTCAGTATGTGGCATTGCTTTTGGGTAGTGCTCCATTAACACAGCAACATTGGTGTTAATTTATTTTAGAGAAATCCAGCTTAATATACTGTTTTTAAGTTGGATTGGATTAATTACAGTACTATGCAAAAGTCTTGAGCCATGCTTATTTATTTATTTATTTTTACATTTTACTTCTAAGGAGCAAGACTTTTTTTTTTTTTTTTCCCCTCAGAAGTCTTTCTTTGGACATTGGCTGGTTTTTCACTAATTTTCAGTCCAGCCCTTGTACCTGATCATTTTCAGAACAATGTTTTATTTGTTTGTTTGTTAAGCCATTTAATGCTGACCTAGGAATCATTCAAGCATAAAAAAGCACCTAACTCACGGGATGAAACAGTGTTGTCTACACGTAACAGATAATTCAGCTAAGAACCAATTTTTTATTATATCTCTAGGCACTTTGTTGCTAAAAGCTTGTCGCAAAAACACATAATTTGTTCCCATTTCTTCAGTTGAAACTATGAAAAATGCCAAAGATAACAGTTTGACAGGCATAAAATAATATTTTTGCACCAATAAGGTGGTTCCCAAAGAGCTGTTAGCCAAAAACTTGGCATATTGTGCAGTGGGAATAAAATAAAAATTGAGGGAAATGGACAAGTAGAGGACAAAAGAAATGTGGTAGGCCTAAAAACGATCTTCAACAGTATACCAGTATCTTTTTATAGAGCACTAAATGGACTATTCCATAATCTCCTTAAACACACTGCTGCATGCACTCTTTGATCACAGGTTCAGAATTTTTGAGTTGTTCCTCGCACGAGATTAAAGACTAGAGGGGACAGAGCCTTTCAGTCAGTGGCACCAAGGCTTTGGAATAGTCTCCTTCTCTCACTACGTTTAGCTGACTCTGTGAACTCCTTTATTTATCCGGGCTTTCTGTTGAGATTCTTATTGATAGTAACATTTTAAATTATCTGTTTTTATTTCTTCTGTGTCTTAAATTGGCTTTGTGTTGTTACTAACTGTACATTAATTACCTGATATACTTTTGTTGTCTCTTAGTTCTTTTATTTAATTCTATTTTATTGCACAGCGCTTTATGGCTACATGTATGTGAAAAGCACTTTATGAATACACTTTACTTAATTACTTACTTACTTTAAGAAATAGGAAATAATCTAGCAAAGACCTGACACCAGACCTGAGAGATGCATCTGGCTCTTCAGTTAATCCATCCATCTATCCATCTATTATTCACTGTAGCCTCATCAGAAGTGGTCTCAGTGGAAGGGTAGCTGTCAAGAAACCATTCTTAAAGAAGGGGAAAAAGGAAAGGCAGTGGTATGTCCAGTATGTACGGAGGAGGTCTGGAGTAAGAGTGTACAGCCATCTGTAATACACGGTGGAGGCACTGTCATGGTTTGGGGCTGCATTTCAGCCAATGGTGTTGGGGATCTTGTCAAAATTAATTGAATTATGAATGTAGAAAAGTACTGAGAGATTTTGATCCATCATACAGTACCATCTGGAAAGCATCTGATTGGCAATAGCTTCATTCTTCAGCAATGCTAAAAACACTGCCAGTGCATTACAAGCATACCTGGATTGAAAAACAGACAATGGAACGCTATCAGCCATGGATTCACCTCCTCAGAGCCCGGACCTCAACATTAAGTTGAGTGTAGGATCATCTTGACAGAACAGAACAGAACAAAAGGCAGCCAACATCCAAAGAAGAGGTTTGGAATGTCCTTCAAGCAGGCTGGAGAATTATTCCTGAAGACTACTTAAAGAAATGTACTTAAATTTCTACTTAAAGAAAGCTTGCGTAAGAGAGTTGTATTGAAGAGTAAAGGTGATGATACCAAATACTGACTTTCAAGCTCGTTAAAATTGTACAAACTGTGTTTTTGCCTTATATACTGTATTTCCATTTATGTTTGCACATTTTAATAAATCACTGCACCTATTTCCAATTTTCCTAGCAAAATATAAAGAATTGAAGGGTGGCTCAAAGCTTTTGCACTATACTGTATATGCAACTTGAAATAGTCTTTATTGCACAAGAAAACAAAAAAGTCAGTAATGGACTGCGCAGTACTGAAATGTCATGTCATATTTATATTCTGTTATTGTTACAGTGGGCTTGGAGGCTACAACATTTTCAGATAACCTGCATTACATTTTGTTGTACAGGTTTAAAAAGCGTTGGTGGAATTTAAAATCACCCTTTTTTCTTTTTCTTGTTTAAATATGTTGTATAAGTAATCCCCAACTACTAAACTGCCCACATACCAGATGAAAGGGAAACTGTATTAGATGTTAGCCGCACATCGTCCAACCACTGCCTTTCTAGGTGATGTCTACAAAACAATATAGGGTTTATACAATTGGAAGTTTTTCTGGGCAAAACCTTGGTCTTATTAGGAGAGAGCATCCATCCCACTTTGGATGGTGCAGCTCTCATTTCTAGAAATTTGTAGAATTTATTAAAGCTCCCAAAATGTGACCACCCAGAGTTGAGACTGTGCAGCAGACTTGCAGTCTTACACACATCTCTGCAGCTTCCCTCTCCCGGTCATCCCTCCAAAATTCTATCTCAGAGACTTCTGCTCCCAGACCACCTAAAAACAAACCAAGCGCCAGCAAAAGAATGATTTAATCATAAAGATTCACAACAGAATAATATTAATGTTTCAACAGCAGAACGTGAAAACAACTATTAAATGTGGGTTACTGAACAGGTCTGTCTCTAAGTTCTTGTTAGTAAATGATTTAATAATCAAAATCTATCAAAATTTGTATTTACTTTGTCTCAAAGAAACCTGGTTACAGCAGGAAAAATATGTTGGTGTAAATGAATCAACACCCTTGAGCCATACTGTCAGAATCCTTGAAGCACAGGCCAAGGTGGAGGAGTGGTAGCAATCTTTAACCCTCGCTTATCAGTCATCCAAAGACCTGGATATTTATAATTCATTTGAAAGCCTTACACTTGGCCTTGGTCACCCTAATGGGAAAAACACACAAAAAGCAGTTTTATTTGTGAGAGTGAGAGTTTAGTTTTATTTTACACTAAAAAGAGTGAAACCCTTGACAAAGCGTATACCCCATCACCACATACACACAACTTGACTAAGTGATCAAGTTGACTCCAAGGATAATGGCACTGCTCCCCTTGTTTATGTAACCCAATATGTGTCTGTATTTCTGAATAGGCTTAAGTGACTGGCAGTGGAACCACTCAGGGCCACGAAAAGGTAATCTCGTAGCTGGTAGCAGAAATCCCTAATCATTCAAGCATAACCTCTGCAAAACATAAGTGGCCAGTTTTAATTTATGTTGTACCATGTTACTCAAGTACAAAAAAAATTATTTTCTTTGAGAACTGGTGCAGTTGAGGTTATTCTCTTATATGTAGATAATAGAGATATTTTGCTAATGTAAGGTTAAATTTCATGAAGCAGGATCAGTAGATCAATTAAATTAACCATAAACTGGACCATAGCACTCGGGGTAGATGCACACTACCTTACCTTTCATCACAGGCCATCTGGTATTACTGAACTGTCATTTCTGTCTTGACTTTGACCAGATTCATAAATTGGGTTGTTCAACACTCAGTCTTCATTGATACTAGTTGTAGTAGCAAACATTTGATTAAAAATTGGCATTTTCTTTTTGATACCGGATCACAAATGACCTAGCAATATGCCGATTATCTCTCAAGAGTGAAACTAGTCAATGGTCCTAAGCTCATCTAGGCCTGCTAATTGCTGGTCTAAGTCCTATAGTGTAGTGTGCGTCCAACCTTAGGAATATGCAGAACTTAAGATGTCCTTAATAATATGTTTCTGTTTAAATTTTTTAATTAGAACAATAAGACAATTAACTGGTTAGTCTATTGATCCTGCTTTTTGAATTTACCCCTCAGGTGAGTTGACGGTAGGAGAGATTTTAAATAACTCCTTCCAAGTCCTAATTGACAACTGTCATAAAGGTAGGTTTCTTCAAATATATTACCACAGTTGACACTATGTGATAATGATGTATTGATATTTTCAGTCACCCAGTTAAACAGCCAAGGAGCTGAGAGGGCTGTTGTCTTTCCTTGTTTTGAAAGGGTAGTACATTTCTACAAGGTTGACCAGCTTTAAATGTGGTGTTCTCTTTTCTAACACAGATGCCAACAGCGTGCACAACAACTCTGCCACTACAACGCCAGTCACCAACTCTGCAGCCATCACTTCTGCTGTGAACCGTGGGGGCAATGCCAGCAATCCTGTTACCATCACTGCTCAGATTAACACTGCCACCAGCACAGTTAACATTACATCTCCAGTTAACCTGCAGCACCCTGTCACCATCACTGGCCCTGTGAATCTGGCCTCTGTTGGAATTCCTACAACAGCGCACATGAATATTGCCCACCCAGTAGCTATCACCACTCCTATGCCCATGAATATAACTGGGCCACTCAATATTGCCATGAGGCCCATGGAGAGTATGCCTTTTCTATCCCAAGTTCTGCCATCCTCCCCTCCTTGGTAGAACTTTTGTACCTCATGTAACAGCCAGTAATGTTTTAACTGCCTAATAACGGACAAAGCCATTATATATTAGTAAAATCTCCCTCTAAATGGGTTGATAGTGTACTAGGCATAAAAAGATAAACTAATGTGTCACGTAGATAATAACCAATGAATGTTACTTACAGAGGTCATTACCACAACATTATGTGGTAATTATGAATTTCACTTCTAGTTATAGAAAATACATATTTTTATACCCTAATAATGGTAGGAAATTAATTAATCAAGAGTACTAGCATGTACATAGTATGTGAGATTAAGTTTGCAACCAGTTAGAACAGTGGTCACCATATGGATGGGCTATATCAATAAACTCTTCTTTCATAGTATATATACATTTTTTATTTCATGTATTTTAATTTAGGATATTTTTTAAGAAATGTTTTAATAGGGAAAAGTTTTATTGATTGTGAGTTTCTGTTTTTGCCTAATTCAGTGAACCTGAAAAACCAAAGTTCTACATCATATTGATGCAAAAATCTGTAAATCCAATAATACTCCTATTAATAAGTGGTTGTCATACCTATTAGTTGGATTCCTGAAGGCAGAGCCAGTCTTATGTCCATGTTTTACAGAGCTGTCATTGCTTGCATTCAAGGTCAAGAATGAACTCTAATGCTCAGATAATTCCAATTTGTTACATCTTGACTGTTTTTAAAATACCTGAATGTCAAAGGCTGCAGAGCATTTTAGATCATTTCAACCAGATAACATGTGATCCCATAATTTGGTAGAAGTGGAAATAAGTTTAAGCCAAAGAATTTTATAAATGTAGTGTTGCCCATGAATGATATTTTGAAAAAGAAGGGGAAAAATCCTTTAACTAACATTTTATAGTGTCAAAGGACATTTTTTAATCTGAAAACCAGAGGAATGAAATTCTTGCCTTTGGAGAGACTAACAGTAGATGCCAACATGTCCTGGTGATTGCCTGATTACACTCAAATGTTTCTAATACACAATATTTTGCTCAAATATGAATTCTACTTTTTGCACCATTTTGATATTTGATAATGCCTATATTAATGTTAAATTGATGTATTACTCACAGTTCATCATGTGAACAGTTTTAATTACACTTTCAAACCAAAAAGTAGTTTCTTTCACTTAAACATGGTTTTAAATTATTGGGCAGTTATTACACTTCAAGCTGTTTCATGTTAAACTGCTTTGTATTTATCCCTTTTAAAAACGTGAGTAATTTTACTGTAACAGTCGACAGTGAGCAAACTCATTGCAGCAGTGTTAACAGTAAATGCAATATATTGTAGGGAGGCAAATCATTAAAATCCTTATTTTCAAATTGTTTGATTTCTGTTTATCCACTGAAGGACACTGTTGGTCTTATTAGAGTGACAAGTTAATATTTAATTCTGCAAGTGGGCAACTTAAAATATAGATAATGTGTGATGATATACTATTATTTAGGAAATGCCTAAATAATTGTGTTGCCGGAATTTGTTCTTAAATGCTTCTTCTCAAGGAAATGTTTGTTTGTCCTTTTTTTGCCGATTGTTATTTTAGTGGACTTATCAGTATTTTATAGTTAGTGTTTTAAAGAAAAATGTGGGAGGATGTTTAGAACCATCAGCTGTTATCTGCATCTATAGTTCTATATTTTAAAGTTGCTGGAAACCCAGTCACTCCTTACTGCTGGATACTCTACACAAGTTTGTCAGTAACTTAGTTAGGGAATTTTTGTATTATTTTGTATTAGGAAGTGACAGGTGAAGGTACAGCTTCCAGGGAAAAAAATCTTCTCTAGATTTTGCCCCTTAAAATGGTGGTATTATCAAAGGTCAAACATTAAATTTTGAATTTTGACTTTTTAAATGTGGAAGTCAAGAGAGAAGTGGCATTTTACATTAAATTTAAATGGGGCAGTTCCAAAGTTTTTGTGGTGCATTCAGTTGGTTAGATTTTTACTTCAGCAGATATAAGATCTCATCACTGTCAGTCAAACATTTTACTCTGACCTTTGTTTTGTTTTGTTTGCTTGTTTGGGTTCTTTTTTCTTTTACAAATATAAAACACTATTTTATTACCTTTCATCTGTGGTAGATGAAGCCTCTCTACTAGCTACAGGTTATCAGTGCAAAAACTTCATAAACACTGGTGTGGCCGTCCAACCTGGAGAGGACAGAATAAGCACTCTTATACATAAGTCTGGTGTCACTTTATTTTTATTATCAGAAAAAATCCCATTAACAGGCAAAACATTTGTGTTACTGCAGCTTTTTATACAGCAGCAAATGTCTGTAAACATTTGGACACTGACACAATTTTTGTATTTTTGCCTTTGTACACCACCCCATTGGATTTTAAGTCAGATGATTAGATGTGATTGAAGTGCAGACTTTCAGCTTTAATTTGAGAGGTTTTACAAAAATTTAGCATTTTTTTTAGGAATTGTGACCATTTTTATAAATGGTCCCCCATTTTCACAGATCAAAATTGGACAGTTAACTAACAAGCATGGCCAAGTGACACCTGTTCCTTCCATGACAAATTTAGCAGGTAAATTATCTGGACATCATTACAAGTGTTGAATTTGCATTTGGAAGTTATTAACTGGAACTCTTAATATGAGGTCTAAAGAGATGTCAGTGCTAATGTAGGAGAACCACGAACCACTGGTGACACTCAAGAACAGGAAGGCCAGATTAGACTTTGCCAGAAAACATCTATTCAACTAAATGCTCCAAAATTAATTGGACAATGGGTTGAAGACTTCAGGCAGTCATGACTGCAAAGGATATTCATCAAAGTTTTAAAAACAATCCTTATTTTATGTTAATTTGTCCAATTACTTATGAGCCTCTCAAAATGGGAAAGACAGAATAATATTACTTTTTTCCTAAACATTCCTAACCAGCTAAAGAAATACTTTTGTTAAATGCTTGAATTAAAGCAGAAAAGCTGCATCTTAATCACATCTTGGTTATTTGTTTCAAAATCTAGTTTGGTAACATTACAAAAAAATTAGTAAAATACTTATGGACCTAACTATAGTTTAACCCTCCAATACTGTTCAAATTCAAAAATAGGAGGAGCCATATTATTGACTTGAAAACATGTCCTCAGTGAGCTGAATACTGAGTGTTGTTTGTTCCTCTAAGATTACCAAAGTAGGAAAACAGTCATAATACAAACCTATTTGCATGTTGTCCACTCCAAATAGTGCTACTAATCAGAGACTGAACATGAAGCCACTCACTACTACTAGAATAATCACTTCATGTCTTATTTTCACTGAAAGAATGTCACCCAGTGCAATAGTATGGTAGGATAGTGGGTCTTGGTTGTATTTCCATTAGCTGTGGCACAATGTCAGTAGTATCAGACTGTAGCTGCACAGATCAAACCTGTCAGCAGAGAAATGTTCTTGATGCTTGTAGTTTGTTCAGGAAAATTATCCATTGTTAGAGACAAATTAACTCCAGCCTTATTCTGTTTTAAAATAAAGTTTTCTCTGTAGGTTTCATATGTTTAGTTATTTTCTTGCCACTCTAACACCCTGGATAATTGGAATAATTAACAAAGAAGATTTTATTCCCCCACTCAAAGCCTAGGTGTAACTAAAAGAGCAGGATGCCAGAAGGTGGGGGTTGTGATACTGATGTTATAACTCAGTGGTTGACAATTTGCAACCATGTGCACACAGTATCCACTAAATTGCCCTTAGAAGTTACAGGCTCGTGACTCTAAATGTTTACATACTTTTTTCCTGCTGTTTCAGTAATTTCATTTTTATTCATGCTCCCCCCTGAAAATTTACTGAAAATGGGACTTGTTTAGCTTGCACACATTCTGCTGCTCACTTGGGCAGGAACAGGTTTACAGAGCACATTACATCTGGAGATGTCTGCTTGATTGTTTGAAAGGGTGAACATGTTAAGCCTTCATGATCTCAGCCATAACAGCTCATGTACCTTGCTTGCACACTGTCCCATGGTTTCCTGGCTATGTGTGTCTTGAGAAATATGAATACACAGTCTGCAGATACAAAGCCTGTTTGTAGTTTTTCACCCTTTTACAGTGCAGGAACTCTGCACATCCTACCGTTTACTGCACATGCTACAAACTACAAAATAATGGTACATACAGGGGCATTTCAGTTTGGTGGAATTGGACAATGACTGCTGGTGCCACTTGACCTGGTGTATCTGTATGTTGGCAGTCCAGATGTTTAGCTCATTAATTTCATTTTATGTATGCTAACACAGTCCAGCAAGGGATATGCTTCTAATGTTGAATGGCATTATTTGTTGAAAATATATTTCCGTCTTTTTTTTTCGTTCTATGTTGCATGTGGGTCAGGAGCTTCTCCAGTGTAGGTTTGAGCTAATTAGAAG
>VUQS01032903.1:0-10396 GCA_015108495.1 Heterochromis multidens
TGTTGCTATCAGTGTGTGAAGAGTGGGAGAAGAGGGTTGCATTGACAATCCAACACAATGGGCAGCACATTGAACACATTTTATAAGTGGTCAGAAACTTGTAAATAACTCATGAAAGAATAAAGTTACGTTGGAACCAAGCACACCATTGTTTTTCTTGTGACATTACCAATAAGTTTGATGTGTCACATGGCCCTCTTCCTATTGAAAAAACAAAAGTTGTGTCCAAGATGGCCGACTTCTAAATGGCCACCATGGTCACCACCCATCTTGGGGAGTTTGCCCCCTCACATATACTAATGTGCCACAAACAGGACTTTAATATCACCAGCCATTCCCATGTTATTACGGTGTATCCATATAAATGGCCCACCCTGTAGAGTATTTACCATACAATATAAAATGCCTTGAGGTGACTGCTGTTGTGATTTGGTGCTATATAAATAAAACTGAATTGAATTGAAAAAGTGATTATCAGTGAGCAGCAGTATGGCTTCATGCCGTGAAAGAGCACTACCCTTTCATGGCAGTACTTTGGGGTGGCTGTGGTTCAGGAGGTAGAGCAGGTCATCTACTATCGGAAGATTGGCTGCTCCAGACTACAGGCCAAATTATCCAAGGACAAGATATTGAACCCCGAGTTGCTCCCTATGCGTTCATCAGAGTGTGAATGTGTGTCAATAGATAGAAGGCACTTAGATGTGTATGAATGTGTGTGTGAATGGGTGAATGACACATGTATAAAGAGCTTTGAGTGCTTGAGTAGAAAAGCACTATATAAGAATCAGTCCATTTACAGATCTGATGCTTGCTTTGAAAGTGTTGATGAAGAAGGTCTGAAGGAGTTGCACTGTGTCTTTGTGGAAATACAGAAAGCATATGATAGGGTGTAAATGGTAAATGGACTGATTCTTATATAGCGCTTTTCTACTCTCCCGCAGCACTCAAAGCGCTTTGGTGTCAAGAGAGGAACTGTGGTACTGCATGAGGAAGTTGGTAGTGACAAAGAAGTATATAAAGGTGGTGCAGGACATCATATATGAGGACAGTGTGACAGTGGTGAGGTGTGCAGTAGGTGGGAGTGGGACTACATCAGGAATTGGCTCTGAGCCCCTTTTTGTTTGCAATGATGGACAGGTTGACAGATGAGGACAGGTAGGAGTCTTTGTGCAGTATGAGAGTCAGGAGTGATTTATGACAGAAGGATAACAGCATGAGTAAAAGGGAAGGTTTACAAGATGGTAGTGAGACCTGCTATAGCCTATGGTTTGGAGACGGTCGCACTAACAAAAAGACAGGAGGCAGAACTGGAGCTGGCAGAGCTGAAGATGCTAAGATTTCCAATGGGAATGACCAGAATGGACAGAATTATAATTGAGTAGATCAGAGGGACAGCTCAGGTTGAGCAGTTTGGAGACAAAGTTAGAGAGGCAAGTTTGGACATATGCTAAGAAGGGATAGTGAGTATACTGGACAAAGATGTTGACTATGGATCTGCCAGGCAGGAGGAAAAGAGAAAGACCACAGAGAGGATTTGTCATTGTAGTGAAAGAAGATATGCAGAAGATTATTGTGACAGAGGAGGATGCTAGAGACAGGGTATGGTGGAGGCAGTTGATCAACTGTGGCGACCTGAAAGGAAATAACCAAAAGAAGAAGATGCAGTAGAATTCTATTAGAATGTTCCAAATTTCCAAGAATTCCAAAAGAAATGGGAAATCTGATGAATACTCTAAACATCCTAAATACCTACATTTAGCTTAAAAATGACTAAAAAGTGTTAATTGTTAAATTACTTTTAATTTAAGATCACAAATAGTTATTTTAAACTATGTATTACCATTTAAGATTTGTGCATTTATTTTATCATCTCCTTTTCATTATCTCTTTGTCCTTCTCTTGAGAGTTTATTCACTAATTGCCCAAGTATGACAATGTTTGATCCATTTCAAAGAAGTTTTCATCAACAGCAGCTAACAGTGGCAAAAACGGCAGCCCTTACAAAACAAAAAAGCTAAGAAATAACCCCAGTATCATTGTCATCAGTCAGAAGTGAGGTCCGGTTTTTATTCCTGATTTATTTTTAAGTGTTGATATTATACAGATATGTTAAAATATAGTGTGTATAAAAATGTTTTTGTACACATACAGAAAGTAGTAAAAACTTGCTGGCTGGTCTACATTATGGGACAACGCAGAGCGGTAGGTCACGGCATTATGGTGTACAGAGGGATTCATGCTTTCTGGTAGTTGTGAACCTACAGAGAATTATCAGCTGACTTTGCAGTTTCCCTCACCTTTCTAGTTAGTCATTCTTTTGATGTCTAGCTAATATAGAGATTTTCAAAACTTGTGAGCCATACTGTGGAAAACAAAAGAAAAAAATTAAAAATAAAAATGATTTAGCCAGCATACATTGTGAGACATTACTGTGAAACTCATGAAAACATAAAAAAAAATTAAACAGGATTTAACATCATGTCTCAGTGTGTTTTTGAATGTATGCCAAAATACAATGCAGTATTTTGTCAAATAAACTTCTACCCAAGGGCATGATCAACATAACCTCAAATACAGGTCAGGGGGAAAAAACTGACAGGCCGTTATTGTATCTTGTATGGCTGCAAATTATTTAGAAATTAAGGGTTTAAGAAAAAAAACGGGTCAAAAAGACTATCTTAGCATCCTTCTAATGAATCCTACATGCTGACATGATAATATTAGCAGATCTGTTTAGCACTAACAGCCAAATGTTGTTTATTTCAAGTACAGAAACCACAGATCAGTGTGTGTGGCTGTTATTTTATTGTTTGTAGACGGCAGATTATTTTCTGGCTGTTACTATCAGCAACCCAGCTAATACCAACAGCCCTGCTACTGTACAAAGAAATAACAAATCTTAAGAATGCCAATTTGAACTACAATCCCACATCTCAGTAATATGATGAGGACACTGTATTTTCATATGTAGGCAGGTTTTGTTACTTGGAGATGGAGTAGAAATCAGCTGGCTGTTGGTTTTGAAGCTCTTTGCATCGAGTAGACTTTAGGCCGGATTACCCAATGGGGAGAATGTTATCGTCTTAAACTTTAGATCTTGAAACCATATATTATCAAAACATAGATACATAGAACATATATATATATATATTTTATGAAAATAAATGATATCATTGGTAGAATACAGAAGTCTGTATTTCACCTCTGCCTTTCTCCTCATACTGCCGAGGCTAGTAGTCTCTCCCAAAGTCAGCTAGCTATTGCAGATATAGTACTTCCACAATGAATGAAATAGACAGAAATGGGAAAGGAGCTATCAAATTAAGTTAATTTTTTTTCCTTAAAATTATACATTTTCTCAGTTTAAAAATGATATGTTTTCTGGTCCAGTGGTATGTGGATGGGATGACGGTCCCTGGCGCCTGAAGCTACACTATGTCGCCAAAAGTATTCACTCACCCATCCAAATTATTGAATTCAGGTGTTCCAGTCACTTCCATGTCAGGTGTATAAAATCAAGCACCTAGGCATGCAGACTGCTTCTGCAAACATTTGTGAAAGAATGGGTCGCTCTCAGGAGCTCAGTGAACTGCCTGTGCATTCGGGTTTTCCCTAGTGAATGAGAGGGCTGTTTCCCCCTCACCTTTGGTCCTGGCTGTCGTTTGTACTTATGCACCTAACAACAGTTAGGTTGTACCCAGCGTTCTTGGAGTTACTGTTGGGGAGTATGATAATGGAGTGTATTACTGGGACTCTTAAACACTCACGTGGGCAATGACAGTGGGACCAGGAGGGGTGTGACTGGGAGGAGCGACCTTATTAATTTGAATCAGAGTGGTGTTTGTTATGGACAAACTGGTTGACACAGAAGTCCAATAACAGAACACCATGTTCAAGCATAACAGTGTTCATAAGTGCACGTGGCACCAGGGCACCCTAGGTCACAGGTTGATGACTGATTTTGTGATTGTATCGTCAGATCTGTGGCCGCATGTCTTGGATCCTCGGGTGAAGAGAGGAGTTGAGCTGTCAGTGGATCACCACCTTATGGCCAATTGGATCAGGTGTCGGGGGTGGTTGTTGGAAAGGCCTGGCTTTGGCAGCAATGCAAGAGAGGCTGGGAACATTGAGTGTGAATGGACCATGTTCAGCACCTCCATTGCAAAGGCAGCTGTACAGAGCTGTGGCTGCAAGGTGGTGGGTGCCTATGGCATGGTGTTGGAGTGGTTAGCACTGTTGCCTCACAGGTTCCTAGTTCAAACCCCAGCCTTTCTATGTGCAATTTCTGTATTCTTCTTCCTCGAGCTTACTCCCAGAGTCCAAAGACATGTATTTCAGGTTAATTGGTGATTCTAAATTGGTCATAGATGTGAGATAGATAAAGTGCTTTAAGTTTATCGAATAAAGTGCTGTATGAATATATGGTTAAATTGTTGTAAATTGTAAACTTGCAGTCTTAAACACTTTGACCTGGACTGCCCTCTGCAAAGCTTGGACATCTTCACTATTCATTATTGGCGGACGAAAACAGGAACAATCCCAGATTTCCCAGGTTTCTTTTCAGCACTATAGCCAGGCTGACAAAGAGTCAGAGCTCTGTTTGTTACTTCATGAATTTATTCACAATATATATTTACACTGCTTCTCTTATTGATCTCGCTGAGCTACCTTTAATAATTACTTCTTCCAAACCATCAGTGTGTCTGTTAGATCCCATTATTACAAGACCATTCCAAGAAGTCTGACTATTAATTAATGCTTTGATGTTAAATATTATCAATTTATCTTTATTAACAGGCTATGTACCACAGGCTTATAAGGTTGGTGTAATTAAACCATTACTTAAAAAGCTCTTACTTGTTCTAGATGTCTTAGCTAAATATAGACTGATTTCCACCCCTCTATTTGTTTCAAAAATTCATGAAAAAAAGATTAAAAATTGCTTTGTTTTTGTAGCTAACTTGGATCCAGGTTTAAATGTAGTTCAATATGAAGGGATCATTTGGAAGTGTATGACAGTATAGATTTGAGTAATAAGAGAATATTATTTGGCAATTAAGCAAAGGGAATAAAAAAGGTAAGTCATCATGAATTACTTACCATAATGGTTAATCCCTAAAACCTTAATATTAATCCAGATTTAACTGCAGTTTTATTAAAGCAGGAATCGGAAACATGATCTGATCCTAAATTAACTCCTCATCATTATGGGTTTTCACTTTGGAGAAGTTTCTGCACTTTTTCTTTTACCATGAAAGGTTATTTGGTGATCACAGTAACTCACAGAGTTACCACTGCAAGTGCACACAATTACAGTCTGAAGAACAGGGTGGCCTGCAGTCTCACTGGGTTTCAGCAGGCCTGTGTTTGAGATAGATTAAATATTGAACTGGAACTTAATGTAAGCATGCATTTCTGGGGCTTGCTAAGCCTCCAGGGCAGACAAACAGTCGCTAAATCATATTCAGTTTAGCAGGATAATTTCATGGATTGTTTTCCTCTCCCACTCCCCTTGACTCTCTCTATATCCTTAAGAGAGCCATGTCTTGCCTCTGACTGCTGAAGGGGGATACTGGGGCCTTCTGGCCCCTTTTTCAGCAATTTCATGCACTGTTGGACAAAAAAGAGTTGACATATTTACACAATTGCCTCATGTGAATGTTGAATGTGGAATACCAGCAATAAAGGGCCATTATTTTGATTTGTGCCAGGGAGGGTGGAAGCAGGAGGAGTGGGGGTGTAGGGGTCATCCCAGGAGGCAAATAAAGCAGCAGTCATCTTCTTGGCATGTCATCTTCTGTAAGTGAATAGGAGTTTTACTGGATGTTTGCAATACTGAGATGAGAGCCACAACACAATGTAGAATAACCAAGGGAACTCCTCTGGGAGTGTGTGGTAGCTAGAACCCAGCTCTGTATGCTTTTCTACTGGATTTGAACCAGAGTACCTGTCACCATTAGTCTGTATTTAAAATCAGAGATAGTCAAATATGAAGACCAAAAGAGGCTGAGTAATAGGGATAAAACGGCTAATGGATTAAAAAGCAAAACAAAACAGTATCAAAAAACCACCAACACATCAGTTTGTCAAAGCTGGAGATGCAGGTAGGGAGGCTGAGCATGAAAATGACAGAAAACAGAAAAAGAGACAATGGATACCAGAGACAAACTTGGCAAGAAGAAGAATCAGAGGAGGAGGCAACAACAAAGCAGCTTTTCCCCCAGTGAGCAAAAGAACAGTAATAAAGTGAGTGAGTAATAAAACTGACACATGGCTGTATGTGCCAGTTGCAATGGCCCTCGACACACTGAAAACCATCCAACACAAACTAGGAGTAAAGGAATCGCACAGGAAACAAAGTCAGCCAACATCAGTGGAGCTGCTTCTGTCCCTGATCCTGCCAGCCACAAACATGATGCACAAATAACACCCCCCACCACACTACCAGACAGCATGTGAATTAAGTTTTTCAACAAGGAATTTCTTTTTTCTTTGTTAACCTGTCACACTGTACAGTCAACAGTGAACATATTAGCTTTTGCCTTACCACTCTGAGGGGAAATAAAGGCAGCCTGGAACACAAAGGAATAGCTTTTAGATGTTTTATTGTCATGCAGTTTCCAAATTGTGCCCATGACATGCTTAGAAAAAGGCTTTCTATGCTTGCTCGAGCAGCAAGTATCTCCATATGTTGATGTGTTTACAAGCCGGCAGGATTGTTGTCATTCAGCTGTCATGAGATGACTCTGATTTAAGAAAAAAAAAAAACATCGTGCATGGACCACTTCTTTTCTGCCTTTCCTGCTCTTGGATTACACCATCATTGTAGCAGAAAAACTGAATTATCATTTTCATACCTATAATCACTAAAGCTTTCCTAGAGCCTCTAGAGGCCCCAATGTTCATTACACTCTTTTAAAAATGTTCACTATTGCTCCTTTGTTTATATCCATTCCAATATCCAAAATTGCATTTATATCAGTAAAATGTGGTAAACAGGATAAAAGAATGTTGGCTGGGGTGATGAATTCACACAGGTCACACCTTTCAACCAGGAGAATAGAGTTTCATTCACTGCACTTAGTTTTGTGAAAAACAGATGAAAGGTGCCATCCAAGTTTTCCTCCAGTAACCTGAGGCACTTACAGCAGGGACTCCACACTAATATGGACTATTACTATTACAGCAAATTACAAGCATACAACCACACTCTTAGATGGACTAAATCTCTTTGGTTCAAGGTGTCACCTCTCTGTGAGACCTCCTGTCATGTCCACCACTGCCTTCCTTCCCCCACTGCCACAAAGAACCACACTGTACATTAACCTGGGAACATGAATGTACTTGGTAGATATAGAAATGGAGTGTTTAGGCATGGAGAATCCTAGTGCAGAATGCAGCAGACAAACAGAATTAACAAAAGACAAGCCATTAATTTTAGGCTGATAAAAGGTCCAAAAAAGTCCCAAACAGAGTCCATAAATACAAGGAAACAAAATCCAAAAAGCACCGGAGGACATGGAGGGACACACACAGGAGAACTTAACAAACAAAAGGATAATCAGGGGATTGAACACAGGAGGGTAATTTCACACAGCTCAGGAAATGAAGCACAGGTGTAGAGAATTTGCCAATCACAGACAGAAAGCAAAACTTAAAGTCAGGTACAAGAGACACAAGTTTACAGAGTAAAACACTAAATAACAGAAGTAAGAAACACACACTGGACGAAGAACACTTGGGAGGTTAGGATAAATAAATCAAAATACAAGGAAAAATGCAAAAAACTAAACTCAAACTAGAGAATGCATTTCCTGAAGAAAATGCAGTGTGACTGCTGAAAGCTGAAGGATTTGAGTTGAATTGTTGTAATTGCTGAATCTTTGCTGAAGTTTTTGAAGCAGCTGAAATACACAATCATTCTCCTGAAAGCCAAAGTTCACACACAAATATGCAGAAGTGTAATGTATAATCTGAAGCCAGTGTATGATCTGCATTTGATGGAAATACTTAAACAGGGAAAAGTGGCAGCAAAGCATTATTCCTTACATGTTCAGCCTAAAAAATAAGGAGAATGATAATGCAGAAAGTTGTAGGAAGAATGAATATAATACAATTGAATGTTAAAAGTTTCAAAGTTGGAAACTATCTGAATATCTTTAAAGTGAACATTAGAAAGAGCTGAGTAATGAAAAAAGAAAATTTAGAGTCAGAAGAATTCTGAATGAATTCTGAATGAATACTGAAAGCTCACATGATTTAAATCACTGTAAGACTAGAATGATGTTTTTTTAAATATCTAAACTCAAGAATCTTAAATGACTAAGAGATCAGTCAGAAAATATCAAAAGATCAAGGGTACAAAACCCAAAGAATAGACTAAAATGTGATACAAAAGGACATGGAGAAGGTTAGAATAATAAACAAAACACAAATAACACCCAATAATGGAACCAAATAACACTAAATAACTAGATTAAGGTAACAGAAACATAACTCCAACATGAGTAAAAACTAAAAGCAAAAGAACCATGAACCCCAGCAGAACCCAAAAAATAGAGAAGAGTCCAAAAAACCAGGAAAAAAAAACCCCTATGGTTTAACTAGAACCTAAATACAAGACCTCAAACCCTAAAACAATGATCAGCAAAAACTGAGAATATCGAACCACAGTGAAACCAGATTGAAAATACTGGTTCCAAGAGCCAGGACCATGATAATATTACATGATGAAAATCCTATACTATATCCTGTTTACAATGCTGAAATTACCACACGAAAGAATCGAGTGTGAGCTCAAAATGGTGTGTCATCTTGTCATTAATATACACTCACCAGCCAAATTGTTAGATACACTTAGTATTGGGTTGGATCCCCTTTTGTCTTCAGAATTGTCTTAATTATTTAGATTCAACAAGGTGCTGGAAACATTCCAAATATTTTGGTCCATAGTATGATAGCATAATGAAGTTGTTGAAGCTGTACATCCATGGTGTGAATCTCCCACTCCACCACATCCAAAAGGTGCTCTTTTGGATAGGGATCTAGTGACTATGGAGGCAATTTGAGTATAGTGAAGTCACTGTAATGTTCAAGAAACCAGTTTGAGATGATTTGAGCTTTGTGACATGGCAAGTTATCCTGCTGGAAGCAGCCATCAAAAGATGGGTAGGCTGTGGTCATAAAGGAATGGACATGGCCAGCAACACTACTCAGGTCAGCTGTGGTGTTTAAACAGTGCTTAGTTGGGCCAGCACCACCAACCTGAACTGCTGATACAAAGCAGGATGGAGCCATTCTTTCATGAAGCTTATGCTATTTCTGAACCTATCATCCAAATGTCACGGCAGAAATCGAGATTCATCAGTCCAGTCAACATTTTTTGCAATCATCTATTTTCCAGTTTTGGTGAGCTGAAATTATAGCCTTGGTTTCCTGTTCTTAGCTGACAAGACCAGTACCCAGTGTGGTCTTCTTTTGGACTTCACTGCTGTATCCCATCTGCTTCAAGGTTTTATGTCTTCAGAGATGATGTTCTGCATATCTTGGTTGTAATGAGTGGTTATTTGAGTTACTGTTGCCTTCCTATCAGCTCAAAGCAATCTTTTGGTGGAGAACTGCTGCTCACTGGATATTTAATCGTTTTCAGATCCTTCTCTGCAAACCTTAGACATAGTTGTGCAGGAAAATCCAAGTAAATCAGCAGTTTCCAAAATAGCGAGACCAGTCTGTCTGGCACCAATAACCACTCCACATTCTGAGTCATTTAAATCCCTCCCATGTGATTGGCTGATATAGATATTTGCAGATATCAGCAGTTAAATGGACTGGTTCGATAGCGCTTTTCAACTGAACCACTCAAAGCACTTTATACAACATGTCTAATTCACCCATTCACACACACATACAAGCACGTTTTTCTATGTCTACAACCCGAATTCCGGAAAAGTTGGGACGTTCTTTAAAGTTGAACAAAATGAAAACCAAAGGACTTCCAAATCACATGAGCCAATATTTTATTAACAACAGAACATAGATAACATAACAAATGTTGAAACTGGGAAATTGTACACCTTCATTCACTAAATGAGCTCATTTCAAATTTGATGCCTGCTACAGGTCCCAAAAAAGTTGGCACGGGGGCAACAAATGGCTGAAAAAGCAAGAAAGTCCAAAAAGATTCAGCTGGGAGAACATCTAGCAACTAATTAAGTTAATTGATATCAGGTCTGTAACATGATTAGCTATAAAAGGGATGTCCATAGAGAGGCAGAGTCTCTCAGAAGTAAAGATGGGCAGAGGCTCTCCAATCTGTGAAAGAGTGCGTAAAAAGATTGTGGAATACTACAAAAACAATGTTCCTCAACGTCAAACTGCAAAGGCTTTGCAACTCTCA
>VUQS01032904.1:0-11326 GCA_015108495.1 Heterochromis multidens
GGATCTTCGGAAGTCCATATATACAGGGTATGACTTCTCCGAGGTAAAGGCGGTAGTATGTGGGTCAGTGGCTTTTTCCCTTTCAAGTTGGCTTGTGGGTTTATGACTCACATGATCAATGGACTCACATGATCAATAGTGGGTTAATGACCACCTCCCGAGAGACAGCCCCCACTAGGGTTTAAATACCTGGGACTCTCCACCATTTGGTTTTAGAACTGACGAAGCCTTTTGGATGAAAGGTGAAACGTCTTCAAACAACTTAAAGAAGTCCAATTGCCTTCTTTCAAACCCTTAGACTACCATGTCCTGGATGACTGAGAACCTACACAGACAAACATGTAAACACACACAAAGTAAACTCCAACTCCTGATAAACCTTATAATCATTTCTGTCCTCACCACCCAGCCACCCAACAATTCATCCCTTAATATGCTGCCAGGTATCACACACCAACACACGGGTATAACAAGCCAGACAGAAATATCCAGCTCTATAGGCTCTGACATCTACACAGTTGCTGCAGATTTTTCGGCTGTACATCCATGATGCAAATTTCCCATTCCACCACAACCCAAAGCTGCTCTATTGGATTGAGATCTGGTGACTGTGGAGCCCATCTGAGTACAGTGACCTTATTGTCATGATCAAGAAACCAGTTTGAGATGATTTGATCATTGTGACATGGTGCATTATCCAGCTGGAAGCAGCCACCTGAAGATGGGTACCCTACCATCCAAATGTTGCGGCAGAAATCAATGGTCATCAGACCAAGCAACATTTTTCCAGTCCTCTGCTGTTCAATGTTGGTGAGCCTGTGTGAATTATAGCCTCAGTTTCCTGTTCTCAGCTAACAGGAGTGGCACCGAGTGTGGTCTTCTGCTGCTGTAGCCCATCTGCTTCAAGGTTTGACGTGTCGTGTATTAAGAGATGTTCTTTTGCGTCCCCTGGTTGCAACAAGTGGCCATTCTCTCTGGCATCAACAAGGCATTTTCACCCAGAGAACTGACACTCACTGGATAGTTTCTCTTTTTCAGATCATTCTCTGTAAACCCTAGAAATGGTTGTGTGGGGAAATCCCAGTAGATCAGCCTGTTTCTGAAATTCTCAGATCAGCCCATCTGGCAACAACCATGCTGTTTTCAAAGTCACTTAAATCACCTTTTTTCCCCATTCTGATGCTTGTTTTAAATTTCAGCAGGTCATCTTGAAGATGTCTACATGTCTAAATGCATTGAGTTGCTGCTATTTGATTGGCTGCCTAGATATTTGCTTTAAAGAGCAGTTGAACAGGTGCACCTAATGAAGTAGCCAATGAGTGTAAGTCATAGTATCTGATTATGAAATGAAAACATGACATCATGCAGACAGAATGAAAGCAATATTAGATAATTACTTTCTATAAAAATGATTGCCATGGATATTTGAATATTTGAAAATTAGGCACAGTTTTCCACCCAATGTAATAAAGTCGGTTAAAGATTAATTTCATTTACTAAAGGTCTTTTCAAGCTCAAGCAAGCACAATGTAATCCCAAATAGCCTGAATGTTTTTCTAAGTGCTTATTTCAATTAAAATTTAAGTTTATCTGACAAATAATGAATGTCTTCAGCTGGACAGTGGAGTGGTCCTGCAGGCCTCTTCCAGTTATGAAAAACAGCTTTAATCTGTCTAAACAGAAAATAATTGCTTTACTTTGACAGCTGTGTAACAATACCTTTGTGGGTAGTTACTAGCACTACAATAATGTGTTAATGCCATGTGATGTGAAACAAATGAGCTAGCCTACTAGTCATCAGTGTACCTCCTGTGGATATTTTACAGGTGAGTTTTGTTCCCACTTCTCAAGCTTGAGAAATGTCAACTGTATAATAAATATCTCTTAGATTCCAGAAAAGGTAAGGCATTGTGCTGAAGTATGTTTGGGATTTTTTCTAAACTATATATAACAAAAACTCTTAAGCTAACTAAGTAACTAAATGATGTGCTTCATGCAGGTATTTAGTTACAACAGAAGATTAATAATGTAATATTTCAGAATTTAGAATATGATGTAAGTGTACAGCTTAACAGTCCAATACAGTGTTTGGGGCCTGCAGTGTTGGTAGCTGCTCTCCTTGATGGCAACAGTGGATCTTGCAGGTATGTCTACAATAAACATGTTGCCAGGCCTGGTAGAGGTGGAGTCAAGACAAACATGAGAGCCACAATCTGGGAAGGTGGTACAGATTTTGAGTGTTGGCCTCTTGCTTTGTAGGTTTTGCTAAAATGTGGTTGATAGCAAAATTGTAGAGACTGGCTAGTGGCTTGAAGCCTGAGTGGAAGGATGTGTTCCCTGTTTTTGTGCCACCAGCTATTATTGTTCACACACTAATGATAGGTTTTCTTATACAATTTGGGTTTTACTTTATTAATACTTTTGCGGTCTGGCTAATACAAACAAGCATATGGCTTTCTTCTGCCTGGAAGGCAATACCTCTGATAAAAATGGCAGATTATCTGCACTGATCAGTGATAGGTTTCCAGATGCAAATTTCTGGTTTAATTAAATGGCCAAAATGGGGACTTCCTTCCTTGGGTCTTCTGTCAGTATTCCTTATTTTTTGTCTGTGCATATTAGCTATCATAAATCCAATTTATGCACTTTAATTTGGACAGATGTTTGAACGGAGTTTTTCTTGAGAGATTCTTCTGTGTTTTCCAAACACTGACTTGAATTTTGCTAATTTTGTAGTGATTATTAGACTTCATTATGCTGTTACGAAGTACTTGGTTTTTCCAGGTAATACAGTGTTTCTATAGAAGCACAGGATTTAAGAAGATTTTTTAATTTTACACTCATTTCTGTCACTAAACTGATATATTAAAAAAATAAAATAAAGAAAAGAATGGAGCACCACTAGCACCACAAATGTTTTTGCAAACTTCACTTCTAATAAGGAATCAACTATTTGGTAAAATTTTTTTACCCACGTAATTTATCTGTGTTTTAAAATGATCTCGTAAACTGTGTAAACCTTTTCCTGTGAGGAAGGAGTATACGACCCAGAATAATAAGCCCCCTCAGTAATGTAATTTTGGAGGAATAATCAGCCACACTAATTCCCATGGCTGTAAACATAATTACATTTGCCAGCCTCAAATTTGAGATTGTAGATTTGGACTACCCTGTTCAAGAAATTGTGAGCAATAAATACAGTACATGCGTTTAGCTGTTCAAAAACAGCAGCTTGTTATCCACTTGTGCAATTGTTAGTTAAAAAAAAGCCTGTACAAAATAGTAACCATTAATTTAATTGGTGGTTAGGCACTCTTAGACAGTTATGACTGTGGAACAGAAGCATAGACACTGCAAGAGTGCATAAAGTTCATTGGTTATAAGTTAAACACTATATAGGTTTGCCACTAGGACTTTCAAGTTATATTTCTAATGACTTATTCACACATATGTATGTCAACATACAGGAAAATTAATAAAAAAAATATTTTAACTCAAGAGCCAGGAGGATACATACAGCAAAGAGTAATACAACTTAAATAACTACACTGTGTGACACAGATACAGTGATATATATCATAACTGTCCATGTTGTGGATGTAGTTTTATGGCATTGTCTTTGAGGAGGGTGTAATGTGATTGGGTGTTAATGCATCAGAGGATGGCTCTGGGGGTCCTGAGAGAGCCTGGTTGTGTGGGCCACCTACACTCTAGTACCTTGTGTTGGATAGTTAGATAGGAGGTTAAAGAGGTTGTTGTTGGAGTGGGTGAATTAGAAACAGACTTTTCTGATTTAACAGTTTGAGGCCAAATAACTGTGCAATGTGCAGTTATATACTTTGGGAGGTTGGTGTTTTCCGTACATAATGAAGCAGGAGGAATCATGAGTTATGACTAACACTGTGCTTGTGTGGGACAAAGTGGGACACGTCAACAAAGCTGAGAGGTAGCCTGAATGTCTGAATTTTATTTCACTGTTAATTCAGCTGCTCATCCGTCTGGTAACAGTTTTTGGGTTTCAGTTTGGATGTATCCATAGATTGGCATACCTTTGTTGAGCCATATCTGACAATTTTTGCAGTTTTTATCCAATTATGACATACATATACTGTTTCACTTCACACCATATTTTCCCCGGGGAAAATTGAAAAATAACGCAAGCAAAAAAGACAAAAAAACTCTCTTTCTTAGACTGTACTGCTGATTCATTTTCTTTGTGGTAGTTTCTATCATAAACACAATCTGCAAAGCTGTGACTATATTTGGCGACTTTCCCTTATGAGTATTGCATTAGACAGGCTTACCTTCTTCTGACTATAATAAAAAAGCCTTTCCTTCATATACATTGGGTGAAAGCCAGACTTTAGAAAAGTGCATATCCTGCAGAACCAGTCAAAATGTGGGACATTATCTCAAGATGTGGGACAGGGGGGCAAGGATTAAAATGCATTAAGATGCAGTCCCACATAAAGAGGGGCATCTGGTCATCCTAGTTATGACTGCCATCTGCAGACAAATGTGTATAACTGCTGCAGTGAAGGTTAAACCAAAATGTGAAACACAGTCAGCAGACATAAGCAAATTTTCTCTTTAGCGCTGCTTGCCTAATATTTTCACAGATAACTCGGCTGCTTGTTTATCGAGGTGGGTCATAAAACGTGTCCTTGTGTGGGGGCGCGAACGCGCATGAACAACACGCAGGGAGAGCGTGTCGGGCGTGCTCTCCTTTCCGATCCAATCGCATTTTAGATAAACACAATGTTGCGTCATTGTTATTGTGGTAGTTGGAGCTCCAGCTGCTTACAGGCATCTCGCCACCATTTCGCCGACATATAGGCCTTTAAACCTGTGGAGCGCAGAATTATACCATTGCAATGTCGCTGCCGCTGGACGTTTCATCTGACGAGAGTTTGCAAGGTAAAGTATTTACGCCAAAAATAGTTTGCCAGGGTTGGTATTAGCGGTAGACGATAGTTAAACAACATGAGTAAATAACGTTACCTAACCTGACCACGTGAAAAGCTGGACGATGGGGGTATTTGGTTAAATAGCTAGATTAAATCTTAACTTTACATAATTTATATACCTATAAGACACGTAGACACAGTTATAGGGTAGGCCATCGTTCCAGTTAGTTATTAAGGCCAATTTTCAGTGTTGCACAAGGAAAATGCCTTCAAGCTAAGAACAGTCCGCAGTCGTTTATTGTTCCACTGTGAGCATAGCCTGCATGCCCATCCTAGCTGAGATAGGCCAGTGATACAGTACTGGATAGCCTGGATTCATGTTTAAAGACTTTGTGTTTGTTCTAAGGTTCCTGGGTTGAGCTGCATTTCAGTGGGAATGGCTCTCAAAGTGCCAGTCATCAAGGAAGCCAGGAGCAAATTCCTTCATCCAGCCTGGCGGCCGATATGGAGAAAATGTTGCTGGAAGCACAACATGAATCAGGCAGGAGCAGCTCCAGAGGAAGCTCTCAGTGCAACAGGTTTGTGTGTGTGTGTGTGTGTGTGTGTGTGTGTGTGTTTTGGGGGGGGTTAAGTTTGTTAAGTTAAGTTTCTGTTATGTGTTGTCTTCTTCACAACAGCCCAGGCAGAGCACAGACCCCACTTATTCTGTGGAAAGGCTCAGAGGGGAACAGCTCACAGGTATGTTAAGTAGGCCTTTCTCACAGCAGAAATTTGGACACGCCATAGCAGGCAAGGAAAAGTGTTCTTTAATGATGGCTGCTTTCCATTTAAAGTAGGTTCTTTCTTAAGAGCTGAGTCATCATTATTAATAATTTTAATTTCATCCTTGCTTTTCCTGCTATGACAAGTCAAAACCGGTCTGGTTTTCGAATGATTTTATTTTCATGCATTATTCATAACCATGTTGAAGCTGAATGTATTGTGACATCAATTTATTATCCAAAATCTGTGTTTTTAGTCAGATGAAGATTTCCAAGAGAGAATACGGGAAGTTGAGAACCTGATGAAGAAAAATGCTGACTGGATCTGGGACTGGTCTAGTCGACCTGAGAACAGTCCACCAAAGTAAGTAGACGTACCATAATTAGTTGTTTTATTTTCATTAACACCAGTGTTTCTAGATGTAAGATAAAAATGTTGAGTTATTATAATTAGAAGAACAATAGGAAATTTTTCATCCGTTGTGATATCTTTTACCTCAAGTATAATTATTTCATGCCATGATTTGTAATTGTGATTCATAGAATTTAGGATGATGTCTATGTGAGCAAAGATGCGAGTGTGACATTAAACTGGCACTCATGTATTCAGAACAATGAAAAATTAATGTGTTGCTCTGTAGGGAGTTCCTGCTGAAGCACCCTAAGCGTTCGACCTCTCTCAGCATCAGGAAAACCAGCGTCATGAAGAAAGGAGGCTTTCTCTCTTCTGACTTTCTGAAGCTTTTCCTTCCATCATTTATTATTTCCCACATACTTGCTGTTGGCTTAGGGTAAGCAGCATCATTTAATCTTCAACTCTGGCAGAATGTGAAAAACTAAAAACACTGTACAGGAACCTCTTGAGAGCCTCTTGAGTTGCTGCAGGAACTGTTGACCCACTAGACCTGATGTATTCTGTTTTCACATAAATCTAGGAGTCATTTTACATGCATTTACATGTTTGTATATGAAATAACAACCAATCAATAGTCTCTTAACATTTGCAGGATAGGAAAAAAACAGTGAAACACTGAAATGTATGTACAAATAAAACAAACATACTGATGTTTAGAACAATGCCTGATTGGATAAACAGCTGGCCAGTTCAGTGTCTGAGATTTAATAGGTAAAGGATAAACATAAAGGTAAGCTAATCCTGAAAGTATATAAGTAACTTAGTTTGATTTCTTGTGTTTCAAATATTGTCCTAAAAATTACAGAGAATATAATTGTCTTTATTTAGCAGTCTTTGCTTAGTACCAGTGGTAATTTTTCTATACAGCACTACTTCAACACATCTTATTTCGGTCTTTTACATCAAAAGAAATATGACACATAAACTCACTGGCCACCTCATTAGGTACACCTTCAACAAGTTGCTGGAAGTGTTCTTTAGAGATTTTGGTCCATATTGACATGATAGCATCACACAGTTGCTGCAGATTTGTTGGCTGCACATCCAATTTGCAAATCTCCTGTTCCACCACATCCTAAAGGTGCTCTATTGCATTGAGATTTGGTGACTGTGGAGGCCATTTAAGTACAGTGAACTCATTGTCATGTCAGGAAACCAGTTTGAGATGATTTGAGCTTTGAGACATGGCACATTATGCTACTGGAAGCAGCCATCAGAATATGAGTACACTGTGGTCATAATGGAATGGGCAGCAACAATACTCAGACAGGCTGTGATGTTTCAGTGATGCTCCTTTGGTACGATGGGGCCCAAAGTGTGCCAAGAAAATATCCCTCACACCATTACACCACCATCATCAGCCTGAAAATGCCAGGATGGATCCATGCTTTTGTGTTGTTTACGCCAAAATCTGAGCCTACCATCAGAATATTGTGGCACAAATCGAGACTCACCAGACCACGCAATGTTTTTCCAATCTTCTGTTGTTCAATTTTGGTGAGCCCATGCAAATTAAAGCGTTAGTTTCCCACTCTAAGCTGACAGGAGTGGCAGCTCTTTTGCATACCTTGTTTGTAACAAGCGGTTATTTGAGTTACTGTTGCCTTGCCATCAGCTTGAGGCAGTTTGGCCATACTCCTCTGGCATCAACAGAGCATTTTCACCCAGAGAACAGCTGTTCAGGTTTCTCTTTTTCAGACCATTCTCTGTAAACCCTAGAGATGATTGTGTTGGAAAATCCCAGTAGATCAACAATTTCTGAAACACTCAGATTAGCCCATCTGGCACCAACAGCCATACCATACCAATCACCTTTCTTCTCCATTCTGATGCTGAGTTTGAACTTCAGCAGGTCATCTTGACCATGTCTACATGCCTAAATGCATTGAGTTGCTGCCATGTGATTGTCAAAAAGTTATACCTAATTAAGTGGCCATTGAGTGTATATTTTTCCTGGTGACAAAGCTATGATAAGTAGATGCATCTAGTCAGTTTGTGTGTTTTAAAGTACCATCTTAATTTCTGTCTTTTCTTCTCTCCTGGTAGGATATATATTGGAAAGCGCCTAACACATCCTAAATAGGATGGTGGCATTTGGCACTACCCCATCAACATCACACAACCATCTTGGCATGCCTTAAAATGGGACCCTCTAATGATCAAGTGAGATGTGGTAGCCATGTGACATGGTCCAGTTTGATTCAGTGTTCCACATCTCCCACGGCAGTGTGGAGAGTTGAGGATCAGTCATTGCTGTTTTTGGGTGTAAAGCTCTGACCTTTGAACACAGCAGTGACCAGTCCACTTCTCCTTGCTGCAGTCCCCATCCTGGAGATGACTGTTTTGCTGCTTTTTGCTCCTTAAATCCACACGCTGGGGGACCTATATTATATATATTGTATGTCACTGCATTTTCTTCTTTTGATTGAACTCAAATCACATTTGATTTGAAATAATGCAAGTAGTTTTTTTTTTTTTTTTCTTTTTAGAGGAGGTGGGTGGATAAAAAAAAATTTAAGACTTGACTGTTTGTTCTAGGGAATCATTAGAATAATTAAGTGATTGCACTCATTACTGATTGCTTAGTTGTGCAATGATTAAATTGTGATTTAAAACAAAAAAAACAGCATAGATATGGCACATTTTGTTCATCCAAAATAAAGTTTGAAACACATGCATGACCTTGATTGTATTACGATCGAGTTAATTCGTAAGAACACTAAGCACTTTGCAGTTAAGAAAAGGACAACATGCCAGATGAACACAATTAAAATTTTATTGAACTTTGGTCAAAATAATAAACAAGTGAATACATTGCCACCATGTTAGGAATCAATGGACAAAGACAATGCATTATTATGTGTTTGTTTTAATGTCATCAGTATGTTTTGTGTAGTCAACCTTCATTTCTGCATTCACAACTACAGAGATAAGATCCACATTTGCAATATGCGGTCCAAATTTGGGCGACATCCCTAATAAATGAGTAAGGGCACATGTATGAGGCCTGTCTGAATGTCCTACTTATCACATGATCCGGAGGCACTCTATCACATTAACTGTATGGTGTGCAATTTCCTCCTTTGTGTTTTCATAGACAGCCACGTGTAGCAGCAGTATATGAGGACATAACTATAAAATAGGATTTACAAATAATGCACATGAGGTTTGTAAAACATTAGGGGACGTAACTTGTAGCTGTCACTGATAGAAGTAGGTATTAAGGCTGCAGATTCCCTTTTTCCTGGACCCTATCTTGTGCAGTTTAGTTTCCAGCCTGCATCCTAAACATGATCAAAAACTAGAACTTAATCTCTTGACACAAACACGTTATTGGTTGTCTCCAACAGTGGTTCTCAAACTGGTAGTCCCAAATAGTATTTCCTTAAAGTTTTCTTGAGATCTGCTCAATAGACAGTGGTGTGACTGGACATTTTTCCACCTCTCTACAACATAAAAACATGCAAAGCAATAAACATGTTTTAATACATACTTCTAAATTTAAAAACACGTCTGTAGTTTTAGCTTCTTTTATTATGTGGATGACAAGGTGTACTTGAGTAGATACAGTCAGTGAAATTATGTCACCGTATTGACTGGGGTAAAATAAGAGAGAGGGGGGGAGAGAAACAAGTCCACTTTCCAAATTCATGGCCTTTTCCACCAGTTGTCTGGCCTGAATACATGGCCAATGGGGGAATGTTACAGTTAGGCTTATTGGCCATTAATCCGTGCTTCAGAGGGCTCAAAAGCTTTGAATTGATGATACAACCTTGACAAGACGTCATTTTTAAGGACTTCCAAGAGTTCTGTCGTTAAATTGTGAAATGAAGGCTTAAAATGTCAACACAAACACCAACGTTCAAGAGTTTGACCTCTAGGGAGTGCCATTCTGTCAATTAGACCCGAATTGGGCTTTCTGGGTCAGGGGGGCATGTTGATTGCCCTGGTGCCAAAGGCAAAAACAACCTAAGCTCAGACTCAAAATAAAACAGGCCTATGGATCAACCTCCTGTGGCAAAAAAAGTAGACACGTGCTTTCAAATTCTTCACCAGGAGGACAACAAGGCTGTTTCTTCTTATACAGATAGACAAGTAGTAGGCTTAACTACACAGGTACGGTAAAAGCCCTATCCTCTGGAGCCCCAAATCTTCTAGTTGATTTTGTCCTGGAAAATGTACAAGTTGTTGGTGGCTGCCACAGCTATCACGTTATCTTTGGGGTGCCAGGCAGTGTGGAGGATCTTCTTGTTGAAGTCCAGGCTGTCCACGCTGATCTCGTCCTTCTTCCTCTTGCCACCGGTGGACACTTTACGTGGTTTGAGCGTGGCCCGTGGTTTGCTGCTCTCTCGGGATGCCTCCAGTGTGATGTCCCGCCTGGTGTTCCGGTCAAACATTCGAAAGAAGTTGTTGTAGGAGCCTGTCATAATGGCACTGCCAGAGAGAGTAAAAAAAATTAACTTGATGTTTTCTTTTGTTGCACTAACACCAAAAGTTTGACCAGTGACTGAGAATAAATAAGCCAGGGACAAAATATATAAAACAGTAGTAAATGAAACGCTATCCTTTGCAACAAGAAGGAAACATACCTGTCACTGCCATTCCAGCAGCACTCAAACTTGTCAAAGATGCAGTCGTTTTCATACAAAGAGCAAAGCTTACTGCGAAGGTATTCATGGACCTGAAACAAAACAATTTAAAGTATATATTCATTGTCTTGAACTGTTTGAAGCCTTATCTTACATAAAATGTAGCCTTCTGCACATTTAATTCATGTTGCAAGGCTAACTGGTATCTATTAGGGTATTATTTTTGCATCACAAGGAGCTTGCATCCCATTTCTGTTCCTGTGTGATCATTACTGGCTTTAGGAAGTCTGAGAAAAATACTGACTTCTAGTTGAAATAACACTATTTCAAGTCTTGATCAAAGAAGAAAAATGTTGCAGCTTTTGTTTTTTTTGTTTTGTTTTTTTTAAAAAACCAAGTCCCAAAAAAGATCACAGGGGTTAATGTCATTTATAACTGGATCCTCAGAAAAGCACGTTTATGCACCTGATACGTCTCCACTGGCCTGTTCTCCATGTTGAGGTCCCAAACTTTGACGGAGAGGTAGTCACGTGTCATCATATAGCGTCCGCTGTGACTGAACTTCACGTCTGAGATGGAGGAGATGATCTCAGAGAAAAAGGATCGGCTGCTGGGATCCTCAGGTTCCTCAAAGACTTGGAAAATAAAGCCAAA
>VUQS01032905.1:0-11451 GCA_015108495.1 Heterochromis multidens
TCAGCTTACTCAGCTGTCAGAGTCAACTCTTAATTTCTGGCAGAGAACCATGGAGTAACCTGGTATCATTCTGGTGGAAAAGATGAAAGGAATTTGATAAATGGCTATCATAAAAGAGAGCAGAGACTATGCACATCTCTGTGGTGTACCTTCAAAAGAGAGGTTTGCAGGACAGGTCCCTCCTGCACAGACTGGATAGTAGTCACAGTAGCTCTCTCAGTCCAGAAAGTGTTTCCTTCTTGGCATCTCATTCAGTTCAGGTGAAAACCTGCAAATCACATGTGTTATTGACAATAATATATGATGTTTAATTAGCAACCAAGCCCCATCAACCTTTTTTATAGAGCATAATATTGCCTCTGCACAATTATAGCTCACTAGAAACTGTTTCTACACGTAATCTAGGTTTTTAAAATAGTTAGTGTCTGACTAGGACTGCTTAGGCTAAAGCATTGGAGACATGGCATCATATCTGTTTTGCGTTAAATAAAGGTAATTAAAGACTGAAATCAAATGAGAGAGATGTTTAGGCAGAGCTGAACATGATTTTGAAAGAGCACTCATGAGTGTTTAGATGTTCAAAGATAAGTGGGGGGATTAAGTGCATGGTTGTGTTTATGAACACTGCATAATTCACTGGTAAATTGGATGCAGTTGCTGGATGTTTTGTGTGACATTCAAGATAGCACATTTGCCTGCTGATATTATTAACCAGTCAAAGAGATATTTGAAATGCTCCCAAAGCATGTAACATTTATTTATAATGAATGAAACCACAAATGCATGAAGCAAAAATAATTTAAAAAAAAAAGATAGCAAAACATACATTGAGGAGGGAAAAGAGGCAAATACAATGTAAATACAATAAAACTATGACAACAAATAGTTAATGGGTTGTTAAAGCGGGGGAAAATGAGCACTGCTTTCCAGAGGCTTCGCTAAGTTTGTTGTTTCTTTTGTTTGGCCCTTTTCTGTCTTCTTTTTATGTGCCAAACAATACCTTTGTCTTTGTCTTTTATTTTATCACCTCTCATTGTTCGTGACCATAGTAGCATAGCAGTCAAGTTTGCTGCTGCGGCATGTTAAGAACAAAACAGAGTTCATTCTCTAGTCTCTGTGGCACAACAGTCATTCAACTGGATCGGACAACACTGTGTGAACGCATTAATAATGAACAAAAAGTAACAAAGAGAGTATTGTGGTTTTTACAAATCAGTAACCAAATGAAGCAACACATAAACAGAATTAAGCTTTCTTTTAAGGTGGTGTGCAAAAAAGGGAAGGTGGTAAACTGTGGCAAACACCAACCTAGCAGGAATGTGTTTGTGAAATATCGGGTTGCATTTAGTAAATATATTTCTCTGAAGACGAGAAGAGGTGTTTTATTATGGTTTTCCACATTGGATTTAACATTTAAACAAGTTTAGTATGTCTTTGTTATTTTAATATGCACATCACTGTTATTATAGATATAATTAGCTCATAACATTCACAAGTCAAACCCTTAAAAAATGAATTCTGTTCTGCTGTACTCGCTGCTTAAGTATTTTAACATCCTGCACCAAAAGTGCAACAGAAACTTCATTTATCTGCACTAAACGGAACTGACATCAGATTTGTTAGCACTTTGAAAGAAATGTAAAATGGGATGTGCCACTTTCCGTCAACGTCTCCATGAGATGTGCTTATGATGCTTCGTAATGCCTTATGAGCCACACTTCAGGCGAAGTGTTGGTACTTTGTTCTTTTCTCAGATGTGTCACGTTAATGAGAAGCGTCAGGTTCCATCAAGCAGAAGAGGACAGGTCCACATTACAGATGCATACATCACTGCTCTCATTTCAATGTAATAACACCTGTCAGGCCTGATGATGGGGGAGCAATGATGGCTTAGTCTCAGAGCAATACGCCCACACTCTCATGCATGTTGTCACACATGTGGTGATACACACATAAAATAATCAAATCAACAAAACACATGTTTTTTAAAATTATTATTATTTAGAGGATCAAGAGAATAGCAAACTCCCATTTAGTGTTTAGGCATATTCATCTGCCTACTACACTTTATATTAGCTTTGAAAGCCTGAGTGTTGTCCAACTCCATTATGATCATATATTTAATCTGTAATGGTGATTATATTTCATATTACTCCCTGAGTAAGTAGGGCCAGGGATAAACTACTGGTATGGTACTGACAGGTTTATATTCACAAAGGCATTAAAAAACAAAGAAAAAAACTGCTGAGGACTCACCAGTGGGTTGCACCAATAATTCAGTTCAATTATATTCAATTCAATTCAATTCAGTTCAATTCAGTTTTATTTATATAGCACCAAATCACAACAACAGTCACCTAAACCAGCTTTATATTGTAAGATAAAGACTCTACAATAATACATAAAAAACTCCAACAATCAGACGACCCCCTATGAGCAAGCACTTGGCGATAGTGGGAAGGAAAAACTCCCTTTTAGCAGGAAGAAACCTCCGGCAGAACCAGGCTCAGGGAGGGGCAGCCATTTGCCGTGACCGGTTGGAGGTGAGAGGATGAAGACAGAACAGTAAGACAATATGGGTTTAGACTATCTTTATTTCGCAACACTGTGCGTTGAACAGTGTTTTGTGGAGTTCTTGGTCCACACACACTGGATAAATTTACATTTTATCACATGGGAACGAAGCTAAATAAAATTCTGAGATGCACATCTTTGTTGTAATGTCTAATAGATGCAGGACTGGTTGGTGACAGCTACACAAAATGCACAACACACTATCTTTTTCAGTTCAGGTTTTATTTGTGCCAGTATCGTTTATTAGGAGCCTAGCATTAACCAGCAAGTAATGCTGGCTCAAATGTGACCAAAACTGTGGGACAGCAGTTATGTAAAGGTTTAGAATTCATACATAGAGTCGTGCATGACTAAATAATACTTTGTTTGTATGAATATGAAGAATTTAAGAGGACTGAAAGACATATTTGTGATGACTATAAACTAATTTGTTTAGGAGGTATGGTTTTAATCTGTATCAGTATATGACTGTCAATGAGCAGTGAATGCCTGGTCAATTATAAAGCAACAATGACAAGAAGGGTGGCCAGAGGCATGTTTCCAAGTTGTTTTGAAAATCATGTAAATATTTTAAAGGTTTGGTCATAGTGGAAAAACGCTGTGTCCTGATTCGACAAAGTTTGAGAGAAATGTGTTTTCAAAGGCATTGCAACAGCTAGTTTTATTCTGCTTTATTTCATGTTGTATTCGGATTGTTTGGCTTGGTTGCCAAAGCTCTAAAAGGGTCTTTGGTAGACTTGTCTCACAGTGCTCTCACAGTGCACTCTTTTTGATTGAGTAATTCAAAATTTTGAAATCTTTCTCTTAGGATTGTTAAAATTCATTCAGGACAGCCCAAATGTGTTATACCAGCCAACCAACATGTCACTTCCCAGTTGTGGAAGAGGACTGGAACTTTTAAGTAACAGTTGTACTTAAAATGTAACATAGCAGACAGGATCACTCTGTAAAAGACAAGTCACAGTCCAGTCAGCACTGCTTATTTAATGAGTATACTTTGGTTTGCTCTTCAGTGTGCTTTCCAACACTGGAAACAGTTATTATATATTTTTTTTTTTACAAACAAGGAAACGTGGTGATCTAAGACTCCAACAAGTAAATGGCAAGTTTAATAATTTGCACACATTTCAAGTGGTATTAGCTGTCTCTGCTATGTGTTTAAAAAATCGTCAAATCATCATATGCTTCATTATTAAAAGATCAGATCTTGCTGCGGTAAGCTGAAATGAAGTAAATGGAATAAAACAGAGTTGGTTTGCTAATGGACTTCGTACTGTGGCACATTGCTTCATAACAGTCATTCATTGCTTGATGCTGTCACGGGTTTTAAGCTTTTAAACAGGCTGTATGCACCAGGAAATAAAACCTCCTTCAGAAACATCAGAAACCAGTAAAATGTGTGCAGCACTCCCTAGAAGAGTGGTAATGCATGCACACTCACACCTCACACACATAAGCAGAAGCATACAGCAGGAGCAGTAGAACAAGACATTACCATAAATTCATTAGAGTGGTTGGGCAGCATTTATAAACATGTAGAGATGTTGTTTACAATGTCTGACTGGATGGATTACACATCTACACAGCCTAGTGAAGGAAATACTCCCAATATACACACTGTTTACACTGGAGGAGAGAGGGAAGAAAGAGAGAGAAAGAGGTTTGAGTACATCGCTCCACAAGGTCCCTGAGTGGCATGTTTTACAGAGCGAAATAAACATCCAATAAAATAAACACCCCCTCAGCTGTGCACCGCTGCACACTGCTGCCATGTTCTGTACTGAGACAGCACAAAGTGACCTTTGTGTGCATCTAAACTACATGTAGGTATACGTGCCTGGGTGTCCACAGGTGGGAGAGGAGAGGAGAGTACAGTAGAGTACAAGAAAATGTTTATTAATGCATAAAAATAGACAAAGAGACTCATGGTATTGATACACTAATACAGTGCAGAAATATAAAGGTAAATTGACTTTTAAAAAAATAAATGTATTAATATTATAAATAATAAAATTAATTAATCCAGACTGAGGCCTTTCTGTGTGGAGTGTGCATGATCTCCCCATGTCTGTGTGGGTTCTCTCCGGGTACTATGGCTTTCTCCCAAAGTCATGCATGGGGCATAACTGGCATAACAAAATTCTCCATAGGTGTGAATGTGAGTCTGTCTTTCTGTGTTAGCCCTGCGACAGATTGGTGACCTGTCTATGAGTGGAAGAAAATGGATGGCTGGAAATCAATTAATGTCTCTGTGTATTAAAGAAATTATTTTGCATTTTGAGAAATGTTTTTTCTTGATGAGAGTAATAGCACTGTCATATCCACGCTGTATTGGAGCTTGCATCAAGCTAAGTAGTCTAAAGCAGCCCAAATGTTAGGGGCTCATGGTAACAACAAGAGGTTTGGAGGCGCTAACAGATGTTGGTTACACCTGCTATGTGTCCTAAACTCTGCAGTAAGATAGTTTTACGCCGTATTTGGCTGCATCTGAGTTTTTTGTTTTTTTGTTTTAGTATGTGACTGCTTTTTTATATCTGAAATCTTAGTATGAATACAACAGCACATAAAGTGCATACCATCTCCTGAGTAATTTTACAGTGTGCAAGCACAGAACACTCTACTGGCATAAATATCCCACAGTGCAATGCACTAGTGATGCACATGAAAGGCAATGGCCTCCAGTGGCTAAGGCAGCTCAGCTTTAACCAGTGACTCTTAAGTTTAAATGAAATAAAAAGTTTATAAAAGTAGAGCATCTGAGAAGATCCATCCATCCTCTTCCACTTATCCAATTCAGGGTCGCAGGAGCCTATCCCAGCTGCCATAGGGCAAGAGGCGGGGTATACCCTGGACAGGTCGCTAGTCTGTCACGGGGCTAACACAGAGAGACAGACAACCATTGGGCAATTTAGATTCACTAATTAACCTAACCCCTCTAACTGCATGCCTTTGGATTGTGGGAGGAATCCGGGGTACCCGGAGAGAACTCACACGAATGTAGGGAGAACATGCAAACTCCACACAGAAAGGCCCCAGCCAGATGGTGGAGTCGAACCCAGGACCTTCTTGCTGTGAGGCAACAGTGCTAACCACCGCACCACTGTGCTGCCCCATCTGAGACGATAGTATACTTTATTAACACAAAAGTATGTTGCAAGTTAGTACACATATTGAGTATATAGTACATAGAATTGGATTTAGGACATAGTGTATGTCTATAGTAGAATATGTGAGAAAGAGAATAAGAAAGAGAAGATGTTAAACTATACCTGTGAAATCCTCTAGATGGAAGCTTACCTCATTAACTGAAATAAAGTTATTTTGTATTCACAGTTGTGACATTGTTTGTTAAATTAAAGCTTTTTTCACTTTTTTTCACTGACTGTTATATTTAAGACTACACAAATGGTATGGAACTTTTACAGAAGAATCTTTAATGTGACAGCGTTTTGCCAAAAGTCACTAAAATAAAAGAGTTTTATTTGAATTACTGCTGGTACTGGCCTTGCCACTTGGTATAATAAAGCATACGATGGCAAAGGGAGGCATGGATTAGCCTCCCATGGATTAGCAGAAAAGTGATGAGGGTGTTGATGCAGGAAAAAAAAAAAAGACAAAGAGATTTGGAGATTTGGAGATTTGTAGAAAAGAGGATGAATTTATTGCTCTTTAGAGAAGTGTATTTAGAGGAGATGCGAGGAGGAAGAAGGTGGTTGGGGTGGAGGAGAGGGAAATCAGACAGGTTGGACTGTGAGAGCACACACAGACGCACTCTGTTTAATGTCTCACTGACATTTCTGCTCTCCATCTCCTCCCCACCGACCCTCTCTCACTGGAAACGAATGGGCAGAGAGGAAAAGCCAGGGGAAAGAGAGAGGAAAATGAGCACAGATGAGAGTCTGGGAGGAGATTCAACACTCTGCCTGTACTTCACTCAAGGTCACAAGCCCCAGACAAAGTCAAGGGTCAGGGTTCACAGGAGGGCCAGCCAATCAGGAGGTGGGTAAGTCTGAGTGAGATCAGGTTTCACTGCCAAGAAGTCCCCCTGATGGTTCTGCCCAGACCCAGGGTGACTTGCTGGATCATCTTTTGCTTCTGGGTCTTTTAAATTGAATGTCTTTTTGTCTTTTTGATATTGCTGTCTGTCTTTTGACTTCATACTTAAGACTCATGACAAAGACAATGCATTGTAATGTGAAAAAGCATATGCAGGACAGTCTAGGGGCTACCTTATAGTTGACTCCCTGAATCCTTGAGTAAATTCCTGCTGGATTGCATCACTCCATTAACCCAAGCAGTCAGCACTTCATGTATATGTGTGTGTGTATGTGCATCACTGAGGCTTTCGTTCACTGTCACTGCTCTGTGTCTGGTGCTCATTTTATTGCTTTAAACCAAACCATCTGTGTATTCAGTGGGTGGAATATTCTCCACACATATTGCTGCCTAAACACCTCCCATCCACTGACCCAGTGCTAAATGGCGGTGTCCATATCAACAGATGAAAGATGTTAGCTACCAGCTTCCATGCTGACCTCGTATTTATACAATAACTGTCAGCTGCTTAGCTTTGTGCACCACTGAAATTCAAAATCTGCTTTTCAGCTGGGCATGATATATCAAAATGCTCAGGAACTAACAAAAATCATCCTCTCTGTCCTTTATTGCCCGTCTACTGGTGATAGTGTATGTCCCCACTCTCACTGTACTGCTGTTTAGACAGTCCCTCAGAGAGCTGACTGAGCCAGTTGGCTAGAGTCGTGGAGAGCGGTGCAGTGAGCAGCAGGGACAACAGGCAGCAGTATGCAGACTCCTGGCCAGGCCTGAAAACACTTCACTAACCTGATCAGCACCAAGACAAATAGAGAGGTGATTACTTCCCCGTGGCCCATCTGGCTTCTCTTAAGGGAACTGGAGAGAAAAAATGGTGGCGGGCATATGTGTGTGCGCTCTTAAGGCTGCCACTTTACATAGGGTATTTCAAACACACCACTGACTTGCCGACCAATTACAGCCAATCGGTACTGTCGACCTAACTGCTTTCAGCCGTCAATAAAAACATTTTGGTTGGGACAGCTCAAGCCTCTCTGGACTGCAGCCCGGCCCAAACAAACAGCTCACACGGAGTTCTGACTTTCCAAAACGGAAGCGCAGAATTCTAGCACCAAGGAATAAAGTTCTCTGTAATTTAACAGCGGAAACCAAGGGTAAGTTTAGTCCTGGGGAAGGTAAGGGGGGAAGCAAGCTGACCACATAGGTGTGGGTGGGTGTGTTACAGAAGGGAATGTTTGAAGCTTCTGTAGGCAAGTGGATTCCTTCAGTCCTCATAGTTAAGTGAAGTGCAAGGGCACCTCCTCAGTTTTCAGGGGACAGACTGAAACTGAACTGATGAACTGAAATGCTTCGACCTTAAAGCCATCACTGGGTCAAAGTTGGAGCAAGATGCTCAGCTCCACGACTGCCTGCTGTCCATATCCCCACCTCGTGGCCACCAAGAGAACAACAGCCAAATAAACAGAGTTCCTCAACAGTTCCACGACATTACCTAAAACACATGTTTATTCTAATAAAAGTCACTTTTTGTATCCGCTCAGCCATAGATCTGCCTCTCACTTTCTCTGTCTCTGTTCTCTGTCTCCTCCTTTCTGTTTCTTTTTCTCAAAGCTAATAGTAAACAGAGATGCTGGGGGCTTGGAGCTGTCCAAACAGCAGGACAATAATAACTGTTTGTTGTCACCACGGATACATACTTTCATTACTGCCAACACACACTAGAGCATCTGGCTTCTGTTAACTGTAACCCAGCATCTCACAAACATTTGATATATATGCGTGTGTGTGTGTGTGTGTGTGTGTGTGGTGGACACACTTATCTCCAATTTAAATAGACTGGCACTCTCAAATCATCAACCCCCTACAACACACACACACACTCACACACACACACTCAGGTTTCTAGATGATAATTAATGGACATATATCCTATATGAGAGAGGGGGCCCTTCAGGTTGTTGCCACCTGCAAATTAAATGCAGCACTCAATGAGTTAATATTGTGTTCTCTCAGCGCAGTTTGTGTGTCTGTGCCGGCACATGCATTTGCGCATGTGTGAGAGTGAGTTTGTGAATGCACACGCGTGTGCAAGGGCTGAGGAATGCCCTTCCCGGTTAGAGAGTGGGGGCCCAAGTTGGGGGCTTTAGAGAGGAGCCCAGAGTGTGTGTGCGTGTGTGTGTGTGTGTGTGTGTGTGTGTGTGTTTGAGTTCAGTGGGAGCTTAGCAAGGGGCCCTGTGTTTTGTTCTGTTCCACATCAATGGGACGTCAAGCCGGGTTTGGGCCTGACAGCACCCGGATTAAAGGTTTTCTACCAGACACTCTCTACCCCTCCCCCGACACACACACATGCACATGCATTCACACACGCGCGCGCGCACACACACACACACACACACACACACAATGGGCTGAAAGAACACAGTCTTAACTCTTGGAGTACTAAATTGTAATTTGCAGCCGGCTACAGGCAGTAGGACAAGCCCTCCCACTAATGAGGAAAGAGGTTAAGAAATGTGTGTGCCTGTTTGTGTGTGTGTGTGTGTGTGTCCCTCAACAAATGGGCATAAGTAACACTAAAAACATCACTACACTAAAACTAAAAAATCTGGATTTTGCTTAAACTTTAAAAACCTCGTGGTTGACATTGATCGAGAACCTGCACAAGTATTCACAATTTTCTTTAGGTGGAAAATAAATAAATTTGTAATTAAGTTTCAACAACAGTTTACTTATATCAAGAATATTTCATAATTTTTTGTTCATACAGAAACTGATGTAGAGGGGGCAACAGGTGATGTATTCATAGACCTTCAAATCAGTTAAAATATAGGGGAAAAAAGTGTGGAAGGAAACACAAGGCAGGTGTACAGTGTAAAAAACAAATAAAGAAAAAATTGTAAGAATGATGCATGTAAGAAATGTAAGTACACACAGAGGCCAGGCTAACACAAGGACAAATTACAAAACTAGCAATGAAAAGAAAAGCAAATAGAGCCCAACACTTTAAACCCAGTGTTCCTGTTCTAGGTCTGGTCACCTTCATTAGTGGCTTTACAAGCAACCAATCACTAATGCATTTGCACTGAAAATACAATTTCAAAGACATGATGAGTAAATAACACATACACACACTGATAAACTGCACACATATACACAAATACACACACTCAATTTTGCACAAGATGAATCTATTCAGTGTCTGCCGAGGTCGTAGAGCAAACAATGATACTTCAGCTATTCAGAGATGTGATCATGAAGAATGCAACATCTCCACTTAAACATAGTAATATCCATTCTATTGAAATTAAATTTGAAAATTGAATGTAACATGCTGACACTGACCTGAAAGACAAGTTCATAAATTCATAATTTGTCAGATTTTAAAAGGAATATTAGTCTAAAGGTTCTTTTTTCCCATGAAAACCAATTAAATGGTGTTTAGTTTAAAAAAAAAAAATCTGAGGTTAAATCAAGGGTTTTTGCTTCATTATGTTAATATCTATTTACATGTTAGATAGACACTGGCTGTATTTATTTGGACACAAATGGCATTTGGTGCAGCTTTCTAAGCTCTACTAGGGGCAGTGAGAGGGAGAGAAGAAAAAAGGAGAATAGACAAGCAAGGCTAAGAAGCTGTAGCTATGCTTCCCCTCCCGGCTTTGAAGTTCCAGCAGTTCATGCCTCCACCGGACATTCAGCTGACAATAAACACCTTTGATGCTGACTGCTGTTGGGCTATAAAGTTCCTACTAAACCCCTACGGTCTGGGTGTTGGGGAACACATCCAAGCCAACCGCCTCAGATCCCCCATGACTTAATTAGTGCTCTCTGATTCTCAGCATTAGTTTACTGTATAGGAACAACTTTTATCCTTAACTGTAATCAGCTTGCCCAGAAGAATAGAACACAATAAGAAGCCTGTTTGAAGTTTTCTTTGTGTTATCTCTAGCACTTCAACAAAAGCCCAGTGCAGCTTGCCTAGAGTATAATCTTGGGCCAGTAGGCAGCCCAGTTGTTGAAAACCTGCACTGTTGCATATGCCACCTGCAGTTCCTTTTCCCCAGACTAAGCTTGGAAAAGCAATTGTTTTTATTATGCCTTAATCATAAAACGAGTGTTCTCAAGCTCATGGGCTGATTAGTTCCTAAAGGAAGTGTTTTTTTGTGGATAGGTAATCATAGCCCATTACATTAAAAAATCGATTTTCTTAAATTATTTAAGAACTCAAGCAGCCTGCCTACCAGTCTCATGAAAGTTTCCTCCCCTGATTAAAGGAATTATTCCTAAAGTGAATAAATTCAGTCATTTATTACCATTTGCCCTCCTCGCCCACTGAAGAAAGATTTTTGTGATGAATTCTTGAGGTGTCATTAATATGCATAATCAAGCAAAGCTGGACATTAGTCTAGCCTTTTAGGTCTATTATCAGGAGATGACCATGACAGACTGCAGAGCTATAATATAATATTATAAAATATTCTGCTCCCACTGATGATCAAGGTGACCGCTAATTTGATGGCAGTCCTCTTCATCTGTCCTAGCCAGTACAATTATGACATTTGCTTGGAGTGTCTGAATGTAAAATTATTTATTCCATGTGAAAACGGCAATAACTCAGTCTTTTTAAATGGATGGCCTTTCTGGAAAATAAGCTGGTGATTTTTGTGCTGAGAGAAATCTTTAAAAAAAAAAATACAGATTACACAACCTATCATTAGAATCATTATCATTAGAATTCAGATGCTGCTGATTTTTTGTTTTTATTAAGAAACTATAAAATTTGTCCTTTAGGCTTTTTTTTTTTTTTTAAATCTTTCTCAAATA
>VUQS01032908.1:0-10771 GCA_015108495.1 Heterochromis multidens
GAGTGGCCTAGCCAGTCTCCAGATCTCAACCCCATAGAAAATCTTTGGAGGGAGTTGAAAGTCTGTGTTGCCCAGCGACAGCCCCAAAACATCACTGTTCTAGAGGAATGGGCCGAAATACCAGCAACAGTGTGTGAAAACCTTGTGAAGACTTACAGAAAACATTTGACCTCTGTCATTGCCAACAAAGGGTACATAACAAAGTATTGAGATGAACTTTTTTTATTGACCAAATACTTATTTTCCACCATAATTTGCAAATAAATTCTTTAAAAATCAGACAATGTGATTTTCTGGATTTTTTTTTCTCATTTTGTCTCTCATAGTTGAGGTATACCTATGATGAAAATTACAGGCCTCTCTCATCTTTTTAAGTGGGAGAACTTGCACAATTGGTGGCTGACTAAATACTTTTTTGCCCCACTGTAGGTGCCTGAAAGGATAAGTGATGCTCAGGATTTTTACAATTTAATTACACCGATATCACTTTCACTGTCTTCCGTCCTGGATGTGCAGTAACATTACCCTGTCCTGCAGAGAGAGGACCATGGTTTTGTGGACATTGAGTTTGACCGTGACTTCAGGTTTGCTGGCACAGACATAACAGTTTGCGTTGGGTGGGTCCAGGATGCACGGGACCAGCAGCTTCTTCCTGAGATTGGGACACTTGTTCAGGAAGATCTGAAGCGAGACAAAATAAGATGAACATGAAAAAAGGTGATAGGATAGAATCACTTTCTCTACTGAAGTGGCTGTGAGTGTAGGCTTGACCCAACCAAGGTTGTGCTCCAGTTATGACAAAACCTGTTGCAGTGGCTCTTAACACTAAAAACTTAGCTATAAAATTCCACTTCTTGTTCTTTGTCAGATGTGCCTGGGAGCCACACAGGACAACAACAAGAAAAATATGAAGGAATACAGTCACGACAAATATCAACAATATTTGTCAACATTACACTGAAATATGGTCCCTCACTCTTGGCTACTTCAGCAAATCATACCATACAACAGTAAACACAAACATGCTGCTGGTAAATGGTCCTCACACCTTTTAAGAGGGGTGAAATACTGACCTATTATTGTGGCAAATTCTCTTTTCTGCAAACACATGAGGGTGGACAACATGCTGGAAGACATTTCCATCTAACTGTTCCCTTTTGCATTAAATCCAAAATAAATAATACACATCAGTCAGCAGAACCTGAAAATTCTCCAGTGCCAACTGGAATCTGTGTGTACTCAAGTATCTGAGTCGTGCAAGCGGCAGACTGACAGCTGGTGGGTGGAGTGTAAATCTGGATTTCAACCCACAAAAACAACATTGAACTAACCGTGCGACAGGATTCCAGTTCCTCAGACAAAATCTTAAGCCCCTCCAGCACGATGAGTCCAGCGATAACGGCATTGGTTGTGGCAATAGCTGGGATGATGTTACCCGCCATTGCTGAAAGAAATTAACAAATACATTTTTGATAGAATTCTGATATCCTAACTTCATTTATGAATATAAACTTTGACATGACTTCTCAAAGGAAGCTGCTTCCTTCCTACGTAACTTACACTTGACATCAAAGCGACTCTTCATGTTCATGCTGAAGATGTGCATGCGCAGGTTGGCTGCTGCAGTAACAAAGTCCATGGCTGGAGGGTTATCCTGACGAGAAGAGGAGGGAGAGGGAGGATTAGACTCAGGCAGGCATTCATCATCTGTGTGGAGCGTTTCATTACAGCTGCAGAAACTTTCTACTGGAGCACACAAAGCTGCTTGTGAAACAGAAGCTTTAGTGGGAACTTTCTTTTTAAGATCTTCTCCCTGACTTTGTCTCTACCTGCACTCAGCCTCACATACCGTGTTATGACTTTGAACCAATCAGAACAAAGTGTTGACTTACCCTTTTTCCTTAATATTGTGACTAGCTCAAATGTATGTGTTTTTTGAAATTGCCGTAATCATTGGTTTGCTCGCTGCTGAGTCGTGTGTGACACCACTAATATGATATGGCACATATTAACTGTGTGGCAAAATCAGCAGCCAGCTGTTTTCGCCATCCCCATAAGTCAACTGCACTGAGCTTTCAATACTATAATAATGCTCTGTGGCACTGCAGTTGTGTTTTCTGGGTGTCTCAGATGATTATATAGAGCACCTTTATTGTCCTAACATACCAAATGCAAAATGCACAGGAAGTGAAGCTCAGCAACCAGGGTTGGCTATTATAATGATACTTATTCTGGCAGCCAGTGGAGGGCACCTCTACACTTATAATGCCACTGTCTAAATAGTTCTTTACTGTTTTGTGCAATACAGTCACATTGTGTCATTTATTTCATATGAGCACTGGACATGTGGATTCGAGAGTAGCTTTGCATGATTCAGAAATGATCATCTATCTTCACTGTCTAAAACGAGCCATTTTAGCTCCTCTCCCTTTAAGCCAACGTCCTTTTGACTGGCTTCCACTTGAAACAATGGATTTGAACAGCAGGTATGTGGGGTTTCTGTGTGCACTGTTAGAAGTGTGTTCCTGAGATGACCTTATTAGAGAGATCCACTCTCACTGACATCACACAGAGCCAAAAGCAGAAAAAAAATTAGTATCCAAAGCAGTCTGAACCTTTGGCTCACTGACCTCATTATTCAAAAATCAGGCCATGTTTAATACAAGCATCCACCATTGTTATATGGAAAATTAAATGAATTAGTTTCCCTTGTTGTTATAAACATGTTATATTTTGTGATTTTAATTCTAAATGAAAGGGACACAAAAGTCAGGAGGCTTCATATCTCCTCACATTTCCTTCCTTTAAATTTAGTTTTTGAGTCAAGAATGTCTTGTCTTTACCTTGTCCCAGACCAGCTCAGAACCCTCGCCCTTTTCCTGCAGCTGTGAGCGGAGCGTCTCCACGCTGTGCTGGAACAGCTGGCAGTAACCCCAAACACCCAGAACCTGCTGGTCCTTCAGACCTGAAGCTGGAATCTCCTCCTTAGGACACTCTGAGACATAAAGCCAAGAGAAACACACACACACACACACACACAATATTGTGGTTAATGAAGCCTTTAAAGTAGTGACCCTTTTTAGAATTAATATGCATCTGACAGCTTACAGTTATGCTTCATGTGTAAGTGAACTATAAACATGAGTAAATTCCTCCACTGGCTGCACGCTGTGCAAACAGCTGTTCTTTGTTACACGTGTCACCTGGTTTTGTTATGTTTGTGAGGACACAAAAAATAATTGCTTCTGCTCGACTTACAGCTAAAGTGGAGCTCAGTATCGTCCTGATGATGAGAAGCTGGACATGTTTGGCTGTTCTGAAGTAAAACTGCTACACAAGTAATAAATTCACAATTTCAAATATTAGGAGTCTCCCTGACTAAAACAAGTTGAAATAAGGCTCCTACACATGAGTGCACCAGCACAGGTGTCAGGTGATGCTGAAACCCTACAAGGAGTTAAGGTCTCCGTGCGTTTTATACATACCACTGTTCTCTAGCTGCTGCCAGTCCAGAGGTGTAGGAGCTTTCCTCTTCTTCCATAGCTTGTCCATGGTCAGAAGGTACATGATGTCATCCTTGAACAGCTGGAAAAAAGAGCCAATCAAAATCAAGCCTGTTACTGTACGTGTGAGGTGATACTATGCTAAAAATGACTAAACCCAGAGGTTCTCAAGTCGTTCTCAACATTTTACGTAGCCCACATAAGGAGAGAATGCTTGACTTCATCAACAGTTATTTCATTTGTGTACCGTGGATGTAAAATCCCAAACTAGGGACAAGGGCTGCGAATTAACAATAGCTATAAACTCTCTGTGCAGCACATCAGCCTTATGCTCTGTATTGAAACTATGTTAAACGACATCATCCCTATCAAAATAAAGATAAAGAGGAACAAGAAGGTAAATGGAATAGGAAAAGGCCATTAATAGGAAATCCTCTTAATGTATTCTGCAAACAGAAAAGTCTAAATGAAGATTAAGTCGAGAACTTTAGTTTTGTTTGCCTTTTCTTTAAAATACCATGTATTTTTTATTTCACTGTAAACAAGTTCAGTAGTGCACTGGTAAAATAGATCCATTCTGCATCTAAATTAATGACCAATATTAACAACATAAATATTGGTTTTTAACACTGATTTTTCTGCAGTGAAGGCTGTAGTAAATAGAGCACATATGTAAGGGGACTGCTTTTTAAATCCTCTGCTCCTGAATCTAAACTCCACGTGGATTAATGGTTTGTAGCCACAAGAGGCAACCAAACAACATGTTCTATTGCTGCATAACCAGAAAGGGTGTGTACCCCACTCACTTGTGCTTGTAAGTTATAAAGCCTGCATCTACAGCAGTGTTACACACTATGGATGTTCGTGAGGACTAATTTGCTAGTTGTTCAAATGACAGAAAAAAAAATAGATTAGTCAAATAGTCTAAAGGACAGAACTGAGCACACTTAAAATGTATGAAGTTAAGCACTGGCCAAACAAATATTCTGTATGTATTTTAGGCGCTATATGAAACCATTAATCCCTTTCCTCATTAATCAAATCAGGTTTTAAATGTTGCTGAAACAAAGCTAACATAACGCTGCCCTTTGTTTTTCTTCCTAACATTAAAGTAGTGCAGAACAGTGCTGGTTAGCATGGCAGGCATTTGATGACTTTTACCTCTGCTCATTTACAACCTGCATTGACAGATTATTATTTTATTAATAAAATAAAAATATGTTTACCCGACTAGTATTTTTGGTGTTGACTAGCAAGGGAAACATTTAAAAGTCTACTCAACTACTCGTGCACATCTCTATTATACTCTCTTGTCTAATTAGTACCTTGTTGAAGAGCTTGATGGGGTCGTATCCAGTGGAGCGTGCCCATTGCTTGGTGGAGACACGCTTGATGTCCCCATCCTTTTCTGAGGCGGTGGCACGAGCTGCCGTTTCTTCGGGATTCCCTGTTTACAGAATTCACAGCTTTCACACACCACGTTTTTTTGTTTTTTTTTAAACCTATGTCAATATGTCAATATCCATCCTGTTGTGTGCACCAACAATTAAAAAAGTGTCGCCAAGACTGAATCTACTACAATACCACGCTACACTCACATGCAGCCTCTGGATCTGCTGTGTCTGGTGACACCTCTTGATCTGCATCTTCTTCTCCAAACAGCTGACTGTAATTACAACATACAAACAACATAAGAGTGACATCATGACACAGCCGAGTGTCCCCTAATGTTTCTGAAAGATCAGGTAGCAATTTTGGATGTTTAACCCTCTGTGCCCCATAGTGGCTGGCCGGCATGCTTCTACTACTGTTTGTGTATAAAAACGTTTTTGTACACACTTTTAACCTATTTTAATAACACTTAGCAATAAATCAGGAATAAAAAACTGATATGTAACAATTAAATATTTTACGATATTTGAAATTTTTACACCCAAGTCACCTCAAACACTCTTGCTGGCATTTATCTAGTGAGTGTAGGCTGTCAGATCACTGTTTACCTCATAATGTATACATATACATTATTTATACATATACATATGAAGAAAAAGGAGGAGGAGAAAGAGATAATGAGAAATGTACAAATCTTAAATGGTCATATATAGTTTAAAAGAGCTACTTGTGACCTTTAAATTAAAACTAACTTATAACTGACACTTTACAGCAGTTTTTTTTAGCCATATTTAGGTGTTTAGAATGTTCATCAGATTTCCTTTCGTTAAGTAACATAATCACATCTAATCTACGTCTCAAATGTTTTTTTTCCAAACATGTGCAGGAACAGTCTATTCAAGTTTATAACCCCTTTTGTTTTGCAAAACAGATAAGGCTGCATGTTAGAAATTGCATGCAGAAAGTGATCAGATCATCCAGACAACATTTAGGGGTAGTCAGGCTCAGAAGTGTTTTTGCAATTTGTAATGAAAAACATCAATGAAAATTTGTCACCTAACTCGTCCTCTTCCTGCTTCCTTCTTCAGTGAAGAGACGATATAAAGCTCTTCCAGCTGGGTTTTTTTTTTTTGTGTTCTGTGATGCTCCATGATTGTTGGCTAGCCTCACTAAACTAATGTGCAGACTGATCAAATCTATCTTTAAGCCCAGGAATGCATTTTCAAACCCAGGTGTAAAAGCAAAGAGCCATATGCATATGCACCACTTGAAGAATTCTTGAACTCAGTAATTAATAAGAACAAGCCTTACTTGAAGAGATATTTGGCCCACACGATGCAGTGAATGGGTTCAGACGGCGTGTTTCTTATGGTGCATCCTGGGAAGGTCTTCTGTGCTGGTTTTGGCTGGCACTCGTAGCACTCTGTCATTCCCTGGAGAAGAAAGAGAGAAGAGACACACATGTTCACTGCCTTCTTTTTGCTTTGCTCAAAATTCGACAGCACATGTCAAAATCGAGGCCCTTGATGAATTTTAATCTGGCCCACATATCCTTTTAAGTTCTTTGACAAGTTCTTTGTAGCTGTGGCCTGCACAGTGACATACAACCATGCACAGCATCTGCAAGCTAACAAGCTACCCAACACACAACATAAGAAAAAGGAAAGCTGATTTTCCAGCGAAGACATGAAGTCAAAATGGTGGTTTTCAGTATGGAAAAAAATATCTGTGTGCTACCTTCTTGATGACCGTGACCTGTCCCAGGTATCCAGCAGTGCCACTCTCTATCAGAGGGATATCAGCTGCCAAACACATCCTGTTCACGTGGTTACGAGCAGCTGGGGAGGGAACAAATGCTTTTATTTACCTAATTTGAAGGAGTTGGCAGTAAAAGAAGATGTCTCAGTAATGCTGTCAGGTGAGGATACCTCTGTTATCCAGGGCATTCATCACGAGCATAAACTTTCTAAAGAACTCCACGTTGTATTCAGGGCTGTTAAGAAAAAAACAAACCATGATCAGTCCCACATCAGTACATTCCTGATGAAGCTAACCTCAGTCTGATCAAGCTGTAAAAAAAAAAAAAATACTTGCTTCATGATGCTGTCGTGGTATGCGGTGATGTTGGCGCTGGGGCAGAACTGCAAGGCGCTCTCCTTGGCCACCTGCAAAACAACAAGAGCAATGGGCGGCTGTATAAAGCGCATACAGGATGTTTAACATAACAGCTCAAACAGAACTACAGGGTCAGAGGCAAGTTACATACGTGGTGTTACATACCTGTGCTTTAGACTTGCCTACATGCTTCTTCTGAAAGAGGAACTGACGGTTCAGGTTGCTGACATCAATTGTGTCCAAGTCAATCTGCCAAAATCAACAGGGTTGTAAAGTCAGTCAAATCCAATCCAACAGTCAAACACTTTTCTATTTGCTTGGACAGAAATGCCTGCTAGGTCACAACAAACACTGAGTGAGTCAATGAGACAATCAGGGAACTGCACAAACATTTTAAAAGGGGTCAATGACAGGTCCGAAAGTCTTCTGGGTATCTTTTTCTTTTACTTTGTCATCATCTCAGTGGTACCTGCAAGTGTCCTACGTGTGTTTTTATGCTGCTTGTGACTCTAACACTGCAAAAATTAATCAGCTGATATTAAAATAATCTAATTATCCTCCAGGTTATGCTCAAGTTAACACTGTGAAACTTTTGTTGGTCGCCAAGTGAATTAGTCATGCAGCAGTGCAATGAACACATAGCACACACAGCTTCTTCCATGTGTTCCCTTAAAATGCCACCACAGCGGATCATCTGCCTCCACCTCACCCAATCCCAGCATCCTCCTCTGTCACACCAGCCCTCTGCATGTCCTCCTTCACTATGTCCATGAATCTTCTGTGATCTTTCTCTTTTCCTCCTGCCTGGCAGCTTCATGTTCTGCATGGATTCTGCTTTTTTAAACAAAATACTGCAGTGCCAGTTATTTTGCTGCAGACATTAACTACTGTACTTTACTGGGCACATTTTCATGTTTGACCTTGGGAGACTGATACCAGCAGATAAGAGAAAGCGAGCACAGGCTCCAACAATGTCATCCAGAGTTTCCTGAGACAAAATAGACACTGCTGGCTTTTCTAGTGTACCTTGTCAATGTCACACTCAAATGTCCTCAAAATACCCCAAATGTAGGACTCTGTTACTTCTATATCCTGGCTATCAATTGCTGTACAATCAGGAGAGAGGTGAGCAAATCTGAAATCAATAAGCAGGTTCTTGTTTAGTTGTATCAGTTACAGTGTTGCCAAAAATGCCAAAAACTGAAGACTGCATACAATGGTGTGTACTACTCCCTTCACTGAACAGTGCAACCTGGTTCTAACAAGAACAGACATAAGTGGGAGCAACCTGTGAGACATCAGTCTGTAGAAGCCTCACAGGTCCTCAACTAAATGGCACCCATTAAACACAAGCCACTTGCCACATCAACAGTAAAAAAAAAACAAAGGCGATAACTTCAGGATGCTGGCCTTCTAGGCAAAGTTGCAAAGAAAAGGCCCCTTTAAGATTGACGATTGACAAAAAATGTGATGAGAGAAGACGTTTATGGCCCAAAAAGATGAACAAATGAAAAAGATGCACAAGAGTTTGATCTGTAAAGCATGGAGGACCAATGATGGGTTGAGGCGCTTCTGTTTGGTGGCGGTTAAGTGAGAGATTTGTACAGGATAAAAGGAATCTTAAACAATGAAGGCCATCTCTTCTATTTGTCTTTTCTTTATTTTTTGACATCTGACAACAGTAAAAATACCCTAAATTTCATTATGTAGCCTGAAATTTGATTACTTTTCCTAAAGTGACCGAAAATACACAAAAATAAAAAATATTTTCAAATTTTATATTGTAGTACAGGTGCAAGAAATGTCTGTACATTGAGTCTGTTTTTGGTCAAATATGTCTTGTATCTACTGAGATGGATTTTAGATCCACCAGTGTGGGTCAAATCAAGGAAAATGGTGGTTTTAGGGAAGAACTATGACACTGTATATGACATGTCTGTGTGTACTTTTTAATGGGACAGTGGCGGCACAGGTCAAGGGAGACCTTGTCACTGTCACAAGAAATGTCTGTGTTCCCACCACATTTGCCCAGAATCCTGCAGAGAAAGGCACTTGCCATGATCATGGGGGAAATCTCAAAACACTAAAAGCTACCTTTGGCTACTTCCTTATTCACAAGAGGTCGCCACACCGGGTAGCTCCAAATGTTTGATTTGATTAAACTGGGGACTGATCACTTGTTAGGTGAATGTACTATGGAGCCACCGGGGAATCTCAAAACAGTAAAATAGTAAGAGTACAGAAGTGATAATACATGGTGCACATAAGGAACAGAGGTCATACAGAGGTCAGAGGGTGCTTTGACACAGTACTGCAGTGGTTAGCAATGTCACCTCACAGCAAGCAGGTGCCTGGCTGAGGCCTGTGAGTGTAATGTTTGCATGTTCTTCATGGACAACCTGGCTTCACAGTGTTAAGACGTGCACGTTAGTGTTACTGATGAGTCTAAAGTGACCATGAATGTGAGGTCGATAGAGTGCTTAAAGTGTGCAGAATAAACTGCTGTATGAATGTACGGCTAAAGTGTGACTTGCAGTTAAAAGTGCTTTGAGTGGCCAATAAAACTAGAAAACCCATATATAGAAAAGTGTGTTCTTTTATTTTGAGAAATCTGACACATATATATATATATATATATATAAAAAAAGATTATAAAAGCACCTGAGCTGCCATTTGAGCGAGTGTGGGAAACACCTGTAAATCCCAAACACGCAAGGTTTTCTTACCACTGCTTTGAATGCACAGACTAGTGTGCAATAAGCAAGGTGGTGCTCTAAGTGTTAATACTGACTCAATATTAATATTAATAATTATAAATGGTAGTTGTGAGGATTTTTTTTTTTTTAATGATATAGCAATGAGTTGTAATGGTTATACATGGTTACATAATAAATCCCAACAGCTCCAGGACATGACACTGTGTGATGGGTGTTTCGTCTCCAAAAGCAAGTGTTGTAAACCCTAAAAAAAATAAAAAGAAACACTCTCCCTGCTCTCTCAAACATTAATTAAAGGATTAACCTTCCATTTATTAATGTCAGGCTATTTATACATTCTGTAATTCAAAACTGGTACAGACACTTATGATGAGTGAAGTCTTGGGTCGGGTCAGAACTGACCTGGACCACACTGAAGGCATGAAATATGAACATTATGTAAGGGTTAATTTAGTACACAGTTTAACAACACTTTTCTAGCGCCCGTGAACTCCTCACGCTCAGCCCCCAGTACGTGTACACACACACACACACACACACACGAACAAATGAGTGAACACACTGCGCGTCCTGCGTTAACATACACGGTGATGGTGTTTTTCACAACAACATAACCTGCACAGGTAACCAGGGAGATGTCCAGTCGTCTCCATGGTAGCACACAGCCAGCCGCGTCCTTACAGAGAAGCTGACTGGCTAACTTAGCAGCGACAATGGCGCCAAACGACCCGGCTACATCGCTACGACCTCGTTCGCAGTTTTACAGCTAGATATCCGGGCCCGTCCACTTCACCGTGTCGAAGCGGCGTTAAGAAACCACCACCGACACACTAACGTAGCACATGTTTGAATGCCACGTCTCAGGAATTAGCCTGAGCCCGCACGCCTCCTCCTGACACACTCAGTGCAGCACAAAGACCCAGCTAGCGCGCTAGCCGGCTAGCTACCAAAGACACAGCCACACAAACAGACAGCGGGAACGGGACGGACCACTTCGATGTTTTTGAAGCCGGTGAGCACGAGGTTCTTCAGCAGCTCGCAGCC
>VUQS01032910.1:0-11544 GCA_015108495.1 Heterochromis multidens
GAAGGGATCTCAAGACACATTGTATGACAGTTGGTGTCGTAAGCCACCACCTCTGTTCAACGATGGTCGTTCACAGTGGACATAGATGGCCTCTTGTACTTCTCTTTCAAACCATCTGTCTTCTCGGTCCAAAATGCGAACATTGGCATCCTTGAAAGAGTGACCTTTATCCTTTAGGTGCAGATGTACAGCTGAGTCTTGTCCTGTCGAGGTGGCTCTTCTATGTTGTGCCATGCGTTTATGGAGTGGCTGTTTGGTTTCTCCAATGTAGAGGTCCGAGCACTCTTCACTGCACTGTACAGCATACACTATGTTGCTTAGTTTGTGTTTGGGAGTTTTGTCCTTGGGATGAACCGGTTTTTGTCTGAGGGTGTGGCTGGGTCTGAAGTGAATTGGGATGTCGTGCTTGGAGTAAAAGAGGCCATCTATGTCCACTGTGAACGACCATCGTTGAACAGAGGTGGTGGCTTACGACACCAACTGTCAGGAGCAAGGTCTCACAGTGGATTCACCAGAAACCTGTGGTGATAATTACCCACGCCTTTTTTCACACAGTTCACAGTTAGGTTGTCCATTAGCTCAGATTGACACAAAGACTGGAAGCATGCTATAACTGTAGCCACCCTTGGTTCGTCTAAATATAAAGAAAATATCCACTGATCTTCCAGCACCTCTAAAGCTTACAAACTTATTGGATTTAGTTTTTCTAAATTCATGGAAAAATAGTCTTATGCTGGTATTGGCATACAATCACTTCTATCACTTTTATCTCACTGTGTTATGCATATCAGTACAACCCACAAATGCAACTGGAAGCCCAAAAATCTACATTTTCTTGAGCTTGTAATGATCCATTTTGTCTTCCTGTGTCTTTTAGGTACAAAGCGTTTAGAGTGTATTTCTCCAGATGGTTCAGGTCGAAGAGTGATCCATGCCAACCTCAACTACCCATTCAGCATGGTCTACTACAGGAACCACTTCTATTACACTGACTGGAGGAGGTAGTCTTCTTCATTTATCTCCCTCTGTTTGTTTGTACTAGGATCACACTGTTGGTCACTATTCAGTAGGTTGATCAGTGTATAGCCCTGATTTCATCTGATGTCATTCTTCAGTGTCCTTCTCTGACCTGTGCCTCACAGGGACGGCGTGATTGCAGTGAATAAAGACAGCAGTCTGTTCACTGATGAATACTTGCCTGAGCAGCGCTCTCACTTGTACGGCATCACCATAGCAACCATCCACTGCCTACCAGGTGAGATATATTGTGTAAATAGAATCAGTCTTTCAAATTTGAAGGAACATCCATCCATCCATCCATCCATTTTCTTAACTGCTTGTCCAGTTAAGGGTTATGGAGGGACTGTATTGGGCGTCACTGGGCAAAAGGCATGATATACCCTGGATAGGTCGCCAGTCTATCGCAGGGCTAAATTGAAGGAAAACGTACTGCATTATTAATTGGTGCACACACTCTTAACTTCAAGGTGTTACAGACAGTGAGCTCACTGGTTCGTGTGCACTGATGTCATCACAGTGGTCGACTCCCACCAGATGTCTATTTAACCACGAAGGCTGTATTAACACTGAGTTTGAAAAAAAAAGAACCCTTTGCAAGAGTTTACTGCACTTTGATTGAATGGAAACTCACAAAATGAGAACTCCCCGACTTCTTCTACTGCAGTCTGAACCTTGCATTAAGGCACACTATTGGGTGTAGCTCACCCATATTTTGTAACACACAATCACTGCAGAAAATACAGAAATTTTAAAATTCCCAAAAGAAAATTGACTTGAAGGGATTTGGTTATGTACAGAGGTTAAAGTGGGATTTAGCAGGTGGATCTGGTGTTGCTGTGCAGCGGGGAAAAGTAGCTCACTTATTTTCTTTGTGTACCGTCTATCTGTTTAGCTGCTGCTGTGGTGGCTCAGGTTTTGCTGCTCTTTGTGGATTTAGCCAACAGCGTCCTACAGTATATTAGCACGTTACCTGAACTGCCCAGCTTTCATCTGTTTTGCTAGCTACTGGTATAGTACCTGCTGGATACAGGTGGAGTATGACAAGTGATACATAGGAGCATCATCATGAGCTTAAGAAATTTTAAAACAGAGGACCGTTGAAAAGTAAACTTTACTACGGTACTGTGAACTTTCCAGTTCCAGAGCCTGCACTAGTTTGAACTGCCATATATTCTCACACAGCCTTTAAAAAACATGGTTAATGGTTAATGAAGGTATCTGGTTAATGACTTAACCAGATACCTTCAACAACACATTATGCAGCCTACATATCCACTGATTACAGTACCTCTGAAATGAATGATGTTACTTGTGTGAGCTTTAAATTTCTCTGTTCATCAAATAAATTTGCTGAGCAGACTTTACCCATGAAATTAAGGGTATCTTTCTGCCATCTCTTGCTATCCTTAAGACTGATGTTATCACCCATTATTGTTCTTTCTAAACAGGACATACAGCTATACAGTGACCACAGCTTTATTGACATGTGCACACATTTTGGGAGACAGACACCCTCTCTACTTTAAAAATTAGTCTCTAAACTTTCCTTTTTAATAAAGCTTATAGTTAGAGCTGGATCAGGTGACCTTAGTTATGCTGCTATAGCCTCTGGCTGCTGGGGGACTTCCCATGATGCACTGAGCACTTCTCCTACACTCACCAGTTTCATGCGGCACTATTACATGTCATTAACTTTTTTCTACTCTCTCTGGTAGTTTGTGTTCGTCATTTCTCTATGCTCCTCATTTTTCTTTCCTCTTACCAACCAGCCAAACCTGACGGATAGCTGCCCCTCCCTGAACCTGGCTTTGCCAGAAGTGTCTTCCTGTTAAAAAGGAGTTTTTCCTCCCCACTATTCCTGAGTACTTGCTCATAATAGTACTCAGAAATGGCACCATTATGAGGGTCGATTATAGGGTCTGTCTTATATTGTAGGGTGTGGAGACATATGGTGGCCCTGAGAGGTTAAACACACTGCAACTTAAGAAAACACCAGCAAATAGAAAAATGCTGCAAAAGCACACAAAACACAACGGAAAACTTAGTTTTCTTTTTCACTAAGAAAACTCATTTATTAATGAAGGAAAAGCAGCAGGAATAGAAGGAATAGGTAGGAAAGGTTTTTGTGGAAAGATACAAAATCTTCATCATCAGCAGAGTCTGAAGACACTCCCACTAAAGTGCTTTGGAAAACTTAATAACTGAATCAGATTAGAGCTCAATATGTGCAGTTCATATGTAATATAAATAATAAAGGTTAATCAAACTGATTTCTATGGGCAATGCAAATGCAGACTTTGTTGTCTGAAGTAATCACAGCTTGTGTTTGATCACTCTGCACTCATCACACAGCTGGCTAACACCCACCACTCTACAGACACACATTTGTCTGAGTGGTGACTTCACATACACCCATGAAATAGACAGGAACAATGATTGCACAGCTGTCTGCGACCCTCTACTTGTGACCTGTGTGTGTGTATGAGACCAAAGAACAAAGATTACACAGTTGTGTACAACCTTCTACCTGTATTTTGCTTGCGTCATGTTTGATGTGTTGATGTCTGCAGATGTCTTCAAGTCCTTTCAAAGCCTCATGTTAAAGTACAAAGTAGGCCTGTAAACACAGGATAATCCCTAAAGTAGCACCTTGGGAAATGTCGTTAAAGCTACACACATCTGCAGAGTACATAATCTCGTCACAATACACAAGTTTGTGCATCTGACTTTTAAAAACAGTCAGAAGGATCACTATCACTGGTGTGTGCTGCTGTAAAAGTCACATCCTCCATCATAGTCGCTAGCTTTAAAGATGACGATGTGTGGTGTAATTGTGGCCATGATGACAGCTCTAAAACACACATACTAAAGGCTTGGGAGCTGCTTGTGAGAGGCTTAAAAGCGGTTATTGTGCAATACATAAACACACACACACACATTCTTTACAGAGATAATTCTCGGTCGCTTCCAGTTGCAAAGTGCACGGCTGTTTGTTCTGTCATTAGAGAACTGCAGCACTCAAGTTTTCATCCTGTCACATTTGGATTCACACAGGAAAGGAGACCTTTAACTTCTCATTTCCACTTAGATCCTTAAAGTACTTCCACTAGAAAATTAGATGTTTCAAAGTGATGAGCTTTTTTTTCTTGTGTCACAGGGAGCCACTAACGATGGGCCTGCAGCCACAGTGTCCTTTGGTGCTAAAGTTCTGAGGCGATTCATGGACAGAGGGCAGGCCCAGCCCCTCTGATGTCCCTCTGGAGGAAGGACACTCGGCAGGGAGCAAAGACGGCTTCCTACAGCCAGATCAGCAATCAGAGCAAATTTACAACCCATTGCAACCCCAGTATCTCACCTTAATGTAACCCAAAGTAAATGATTTGTAAATTTGTTTTATACCTCATTTTTAGTTTTTTTGTCTACTGTATTTTTGTATTGTTTGAGTTGTTTTGTTTTTCTATTGAATAAAGCTAAAGAACAATGAAATCACATGTTAAAATGTACGACTGTAGGTTTTTTCCCTATTCTTTAAAGCCAAAGAAGAATAACTTGAAGCTTTTTCTGTTGAGAAACTGAGCAAACTTTTTTTTTTTGATCATCCAACATCAGTGGCCATTAAGTTCAGAAGTCATGTTATTTTGCATTCAAAGTGGTCTCTGGTTAACAACAATAACAACAAAAAAGCAATCTCATATTAAAGGTGCAGTCTGACTCTTGATAACCTGAATAAAAATTTCCCAAAGAGTTAGATAATAAAAACACTGCACTCATATCAGCATGTTAAATACATAGACTAAGAAAAAAATGGATATACACTATATGGACAAAAGTACTGGGCCACCTACGTATTACACCTACAGTAGCTGCTCGACCATGGAAACCCATGCCATGAAGCTCCCGGCGCACAGCTTTTTGTGCTGATATCAATGTCAGAGGAGGTGTGAAACTCTACAGTTACTGAGTCGGCAGATGTTGGTGACTTTTACGCACTACACGCGGCAGCACTTGGCGACCCCGCTCTGTAACTTTACGTGGTCTGCCACTTCATGGCTGAGTTGCCGTGGTTCCTAAAGGCTTGCACTTTTCAATAATACCACTTACAGCTGATCATGGAATATTTAAGAGGGAAGAAATTTCACAAACTGACTTGCTGCAATGGTGGTATCCTGCTTAAATTCAGTGAGCTCTTTAGAATGACCCAGTCTTTCACAAATGTTTGGAGGCAGACTGCATGGTAGGTGCTTGATTTTATACACGTGTGGCAGTGGGACTGAAAACACCTGAATTTAAAGATTAAGAGGTGTGGTCCAGTACTTTGGTCCATGTAATGTAGCTTCCAGTGTCTGAAAAATAAAAATAAAGACACCCCTAGTGGCCAGTAGGGGGTGACTTCTCTGGTTTCCTTGATTTCAGTCAACACTGAATTATGGTCTCAGTCTCTAGTTTCAGTGCTGCTACAAAAATGGGAACAAAAATGGTGCCTACCTTGCAACGGACAAGTCGCTAACAGAGCTGATTTAGAAAGGTCAGTCCCCTTCCTATTAATCTTATCATCTCATTGGGGCTCAGCAGAGGAAGCTTATGAGATATTCCTCAATGAATAGGAGTGAATGGAGCTAAATAGCTAACATATTTATTTACACTTAATTGTAGACAAAAAAGTCCACACTTTATTCTGGTCACCAAATACAGCACTGATAATATGTCCAAATTGAAATAAAACAACACTTTTGTCTTTTAGTCTTTGTTACGTTGAAGTCAATTTTGCCCATAAAATACTAGTATTCTGCTAATGCTTGGTCTGTTAAGGATTTACATGAGGAAAAGCTTGATTGATGGTGCTGTTTCAAATGACAGGTAGACATTAGAAGGTGGTTGTAGGTGACCGTTATTAGGAGAGAGGTATTTCACTGCAACTGAAACCTGTAGTAAATCCAAAAATGCAACCACATCTATTCTCTCAACCCCTTCTATCAAAAACATGAGGAAAACTACTAGAAGAGTAATGTTTACCCCACAAGTGACACTGTCTGGCTACAGCACCATAGAGGCCCTTTCATTCTGGACTGTCTTGTGAACGCCCTGTAAGAAAATAAAAGTTAAGAGAGTAGGAGTTCTGAAAGATGTTAAAAATTCTCTGTTGCCACCCTTTGAAAACAACCCTCAGCGCGCAGCATGCAAAGTCCCACAGTTTCTCAGTCAGAGTCACGCCTTGCTTGTGGGTTCAAAATGGCCATGGTCAAAACACTCAGGTGCAGGCTTCACACAGGTATTTTACTAACCAGTGGGTGATGTCATTGTGGTTATGTTCTTCTTTTATATACAGTCTATGGTTAAACATAAAGCAAGAGTCATGAGTCAACTGGCTAAAAAGAGCAGAATCAGGGGGAAAACTACAGCACCTAAAACTAAAACTTTCACATTACTTGATTCTTTTTCTCAGCAAAACTAAAAAGAGCCATCTTCTAATTTTAGGAAGAGTTCACCTACTATTTCTTGACTCATAGCCACGCTAGCACAGCTTTAGCACTTTTAGCATACAGGTGTAAATCTTCTTACTAAATAAACACATTTCCCCAAATATACCAGTACCTGACTAGAAATGGAGTCGTGGTGAATTTCATATTTGTAACCATGTATCATTGCTACTGTTGCATGACTGCCAGTTTTTGTAACCAGATTACTGTAATCTGAGCATTTGTTTCTCCAACCCCCCCCATTCAAATCAGTCATGCTATACATCTGCAATAACTGCATTTCACACAAATTACATTTTTTAGCAAATATTTTTCTACTACTACTTTTTAATTTTTTTTTATAAGGTGTGATATTTATAACAATAAAATGTGACTGGGTACTTGATGTGCTTTTTGGAGGTTATTGATTTTTTTTTTCTTTTTTTTAAATCATCACCACAAAAGAAGCACAGGAGGCAAACTGTGTTCAGCTGGATTTATAGATTTTCCCCTCACACCTCAAAATAACAATTTCTGTCTATCTGCAAAAAAATATTTCATCAGAAACACCAGAAACAAATATAACAGTCAGTTTGAATATTGAAGAAGAGAAGGTGTGGCAGGAGATTTTCAGAAGCTTTAAACTCAGTTACTGAAATTTAACAGAAACCATTTTTATTTGATTTTTTTTTTTTTTACATTAAGTTTTAACAGTTTATCCATGCTGCATGTCCACACATGAATACTGGGGCCTTTTATTTATGAGATTCCAAATTTAAAACAGTCCAATCTCATGCAACAACAGAAAAAATACAAACTAATTTATGTCCTTCAACCAACAAAAGGTTTTTCCTCTGAAAATCAAATCAGGTTCAGTCCCTCACTTCACCCACTGTCCCTCACCGTCCTCGCTCTCATCTGCCAACCTTGCCAAGGCGGTGGTCTGTCTTGGGGTCGGCTATGATGGCCTGAACAGCTACGATGGCCTCGTTGATCTTGGTCTGCAGCTCCCTCAGCTCCTCAATGTGCAGCAGGCGCAGGATTTGAGCCGCTTCGTTCAGAGTCGCATCTGAGGAGAAAAGACGGATATATTTTACTTTTTCATAAATAAAAATGTATTGCTCTGTTTGCTGGTCATTATCTCGCTATGCTCTTCTCCTCCGTCCCAACTCCCCCAGCCCCCTCTCTGAGCCGGTTGTGTTGGAGGTCTCTTCCTGTTAAAAGAGAGTTCTTTCTCCCTACTTTTGCCATGAAACCCAGAACGTCTATAATGTAGCAGTTCATCTGTCTCATGAACGATCACAATTCATGGGCTATTGCCAGACAAATGTGACCTTGAGCATAATTTGAGTGAAGCCCTGTTAGGTGATCATTGTGTATAAGTTTCACTAAAATCTAACCAATCCTATAAGAGGAGGAGCGATGCTTGTGAATTGTGGGCAGACAGACGCCTAGCCTTAGCATAAGCTTATCAGTCTTTTGGCCAGATGAGCTAAAAACAAACAGACACAAATCTGTTTGTCCTTCCTGTACTTACATCATGGTTTTAACCAAAAAAAACAAAAACAAAACTCACCTCCAGTATCAAAACCCAAGATGTGCTTGTCTAAAGCTACTGGAACACCCTGGAGGAAAAACGAAAATATAGATGACTGAGAATCAAGTTCAACCTGAGGACACTGGCAGTAAATGAATCTTTCCCCCTGCTGAAATCATGGTTTTAGACTTGTAGAGGTCTAGAGATAGACATCAGGAAATCTAAGCATGTTATTTTTGATGCATATTATGTACATGTGTGTCTTCAGTTTACCTCTTTATTGTGGCTGGCTTTAGCAATGGCCTCTGGAGAAAGTCTCTCTTGGATCAGAATACGAATGGCCTGGCAGTTGCAAAGGAAGACACATACAAATTGATTATATGACAAATCTCTTAATAATTTCAGATAGTTCTCATACTTAAGACTTAAATCATGTTTAAATCCTTAAATGACTTTCTATTGTGAGTGGCAAAGTCCACCATTTCTGTTCTAGATTTTTACTGCCAACTTTATCTCAGTGTTATCAGTCTGACCATTAACCTGCATTAAGAGAACGAATCAGAGCTTTACTCATGCTGCAAGCTTACAAGAAAAGCATTCTAAGAACTTCTATTGAGAAGCAAACACAAACTTCACCAACCAGACCAATCATTACTGACCAACTTCTTCTTGCTCTTTGCCCAGCCAGGCTTTGCTACAGTATTAAAGTGCCTTTTAGCGAACTCTCACCTTAAGCATAACCAGGTAGTCGTCATGCCGTTGTATCTTGAGGATGTTGGCCAGAGCTGTAACTCCTGCTTTGAAATCTGGAGAATTACCTGGAAACACAAACACACAAACACACACGTCGGTGGTTTCAACTTTTATCCTGGGAAGATTTAAAGTGGGAAAGAAGAAAGAATGCCAGGAAGGAGAGAGCTCAACTACAAGCAGTAAGTGTAAGTTTTACTTACTGTCGAGGTTAATGAGAGGGTCCACGGCTTTATCACTGTTACTGGACGCTGCCAGGGGCTGACAGTTCTTGTACTTCTCCACTGTGAAGAGACACACAAAACACACCTGTGATAAACAGACTGACTTGCATGACATTAATGGAAGCTAACAGTAATGAGTAAAAGAGTAATGATGTGTTATGCTGCTATAAAAGGGGACAGATGATCTGACACCCAGGAAACATTATTCCTTTTATAATGTCTCCATCTACTGGTCATCATCAGTATTTTAACTAGTGACACATTGAATGACATGCTCGTGTAGTGTACCACTGTTTTGTCTTGTGACACCTTTAAAATCAAATGTCTTCATGTAACCAGCTGTATGCACACAACTTAAAGGGACACAATAATGGGGACTACAGCTACAGTTACTCTTTCAAATTCTCTTCTGGCCTCACCCCAGACAAAACCCAGCCCTGTCCTATTGTCTCATCTGGGTTCACTCATCCTAACATCAGTATTTTCTTACTATTTCTTAATGATGCTCATCAGGGAAAGACAAATATGTTTGATGCTCTCTAAAAAAAACTTAAGAACTTATTATCTGTGCACAGAGTTCCATGAGATCTTCCAGGAATGGTGATACTGTTTTGCAGGGAACAGATTGGCCAGTAGGTGGTAGTTTTGTACACGTTATCTCTTATCCCAACTATAACCTGCTAAGAGGCAGGTTATGTGCGCAGCATAACCACAGTGTTTTGAACCACCTATGTAAAACTGTAAACCCAGGGTTAAACCCCAGGTTACCTCACTAAACCCCTGCTCTGCAGCACAGCTCTCTGCACGTACTGCATCCAGTTCTGCCAGAAATCTTTTCTTTTTTAAAGCGAGTTCTTTCTGCTGTTGTGAACTGGCACTATACAAGTAAAAGTTAACCGAGTTAAACATCTCACCATTGTCTCCATATTCATACCGCACAGCCAGGCCCAGTAACCAGTCTACAGCCTCCTTCCTCTCGTCAACTCCAAACGGACAGTTCACATCCTGTAGGTACTGCACAAAGGTAAAGGAAGCTCAAACACAACTCTTTCTGCTCCTCATATTAGATTAGAAATGCAGCTCTATGGTAGAAGCCAGTGTGGGATTCCCATTAATAACATCAAGGATGATTTTCAGCTCATCCAGCAGTCTCACCTTATGGTAGGCTTTGGGCCACTCTGAGCTGGGGATGTTCCTCAGGTTGCCTCTGTCTTCGATCTTGTAATGTCGAATCTTCTGGTCCTCCAGCCACACAATGCAGTTCCTAAATTGTGTTTCATCTGAGCAGAAACGAGAGGGGCTGCTGATCAGCAGGCAACACTCATAATAACATCATAGCCAGTGAGTGAAGAAGGAAATGAATAAATCCCAGCCTTCATTTACTGGGACAAGAGGCTGCAGAGCCACACCTGCTGAATCACACAGCACTCAGTACAGGACACAAAGTGTTTACTTAGGCAGCAGAAGCAGCCAGCAATGCACTGCTGTGACTGTGGTAAACACACATCTACAGCCCGCTAATGAACCTCGATTTCGCAGGAGCACGTTCAGTTTCTCATGTAGGTGACTGTAAACTGCACATCTATAATTAATAAAAGCACTGCACAGCTAAATTCTCTAAACAACCTATAATCAAAACTAGTTAAGATGATTATTAGGACGTACATGACGTTATGTGATGTTTAAATAAACACACATGTTTGTGTCACACTGACACACACACACATTTTCTGTGTTATTAATCTGGCAGTTCTCTGTCTCCATGCAGAGACAGGACACGTTAGCCGGCTCCACGTTTAACTCAACTGGCCAACTGAATTGCTCCTTGATAAGTTTCTTCTTACCTGTGCAGTCAAAGCCGTCGGGGTTGTGATAATCTAGAGCGGACAGTTTTCTCCGGAACATTTTACCCTCCGTTTAACGCGCAAACCAACACTTTCTTTAGCTAACAGTCGCCACTTCGAATTTCTGCTAGCCTTCTGTATGTGGCTTTGCGCGTGCGCAGACGGAGAGCCTACAACTTCCTCTTATAGCTATCAAAATAAAATTTTCCACACTGACCACCATCGCTGGACATAAACAGAATTCGAGCAGTAATTGATTACATGTGATAAGGATTACAGTTCCAAAATAATTATAATCAGCCTAGATCAGATTTTTATATCAGGTCTCTCACTTGAAACTGTTGATATACCAGCACGTTTTCGGAAGAGTACTTTGATTTGATCACTTCTAAATTCCATTACATAAAAACAATAAAGTTTCTCTTCTCAAATTGCCAGCTTTGTTAATGGTGACCTTGTTTTTAACTCGTGGATATTTTACTTTATTTATTTATATTCAAAGGAGCAGATGAACAGCTGGATGAAGCATTTTTTTTTTTTTTGCATTACATGTTCTAGTAGTAGTACTAGTAGTAAAAGGCCCTAGTATCCAGTATTAGTAGTCTGCACTGTTTTGGCATTGGTGACTACTGGGTACTGTCACTTTTTTTTTTTTTTTTTTGCATTGAAAACTTTTTTATGCTTTATTTTTCATATTTATTCAGTCTTTTTGT
>VUQS01032913.1:0-11669 GCA_015108495.1 Heterochromis multidens
CTCTGAGACAGAGTGTTTATAATTTTAGTGGTATATGATATAAAAGCAGTCCTACATATATGTTTAATATGCGCATTGAAGGACATATGCTGGTCAAAAATGACTCCAAGATTGAAGGGAGAAAGACATGCTGTGGAAGAGAGCCAGAGATTAATAATAGCTCATTAAATGCAGAGAGGTGTAAAAACACGGTGAGAGAAAGAGAAACACTCAGTGCATCATGGGAAAATGTATATTATGGCCTCTAACACTTTGTACCATCAACTTCCAGTTTCAGTATTTGTTTAAGCCAAGTTTCCCCTAAAGCAGGAAAGAAAATGAACCAAACAAACTTCAAATCAGCTAAAACCCGCCTGAACTTAACTAGAAATTCAGAAATTCTGGTTTTTATTCAACATTAATAAGACTTGTTTGTATTGCTTCACAGGGTCTCACAGGTCTTATAGGTGCCCAGGGAGCAGAGGGGAAGCAAGGTCCATTGGTATGTACATAAATGCATTTAATTTCAACACTTTCCTGAAAACTCAAGTAGACTTCCACGTGCGTGCTTCGCAGTAAATGTGTTTCTGTCTTTTCAGGGATCAGCTGGAGACGACGGCAAACAAGGCCCAGCTGGTTCTACTGGAAACAGAGGTCCAGCTGGATCGATGGGCCTGCCGGGACCAAAGGGCTTCTCAGTCAGTATGAATGAGCATAAGATTAGACAAGAGCTGTTTTTAGGCCATGCAAGGAGCATGTGCTAGCCTACTGATGAATGCATTCGTGCAAATAAATTCTAAAAGGCTCCATAATAACGCAAAATATGCTGATCAGTGGTATCTGTTATTTTTTAGGGTGAAGCTGGGAAGGCTGGAGAAGCTGGAAGTCCAGGAGCTCCAGGTCAAAGGGCAAGTCATCTCCACAGTTAATACAAATATAGCTCATACTTCCTGCTGGGGCTTCACTCTCTTCATCTCAAGCACAAATATACTGATAAATGCTGCCCTTAACTGTCCTCTAGGGGCCAAATGGAAAAGATGGAGAGAGAGGCGCTGCCGGTCCACCTGGCCCAGCTGTAAGCATCCAACTCAGCTGAGATTATCTCATTATTAAGAATGGAAACAATTATGTTTTTACTATAATGTATTTGTTTTTCCTGCAGGGTCCTGCAGGAAAGAGAGGAGAGCAGGGATCTCAGGGAGTGAATGGTTTCCAGGTACTCTGCATCCCATAAAGAAAAACAGTTTCCTCTTATTGCTGGAGCTCAAGCTGCCTCCCACTTTGAATTACTTTTATTTGTTTATTTTTTATTTATTCAACCAGGTAACCGCTTTATCAAAGGAGATTTGGCCAGGATTATAGTCAAAATTACCACTTTATTTACATTTGTACAATTTTAATTTCCCCTTTATCTGGCTAAGGAAAACAGTGAATTGCAAAGCTGAAAGTAAAGCATGACTCCAGCATCATAATAATAATAAATCGAGATTCTTGTCTATTATTGTTATGATTATTAAACAGAAACTGTTTTGGTGTGTTTTTTTAGGGTTTGCCAGGAACACCAGGCCCACCTGGAGAGTCAGGAAAACCAGGTGATAAGGTACGACGCATTAACCTACATCATATAAACTCTGCAGTGACGACTACCCTTCATGTAAAACCTACTTAATGTTTTGTTATGTTTGTTTTGTTTTTTTGCAGGGTCTTGCTGGAGAGGTTGGTGATGTTGGAGCTACAGGCCCAAGAGTAAGTCCATTAGTCCGGTTTCCACTTTTCCATCATTCAGTATTTAAATAAGTAGTCTTACACAAGCAGTTATGAAACTTCAGATCATCATAATCCAGTTTGAAATATGAAAATTTTCTGCAACCCACCCAAACACTGACCTTACAGCTCTGATCATCACAGAAGTGAAAAATTCAGTTTATCCTTTTGTATTTTCATTGATTCATCCTCTGATAATTGAGCTTGATTCTTCATCAACAGCTTTACTTTCCAGTTAAAAGTTCTTTCCAACTAATACCGAGCTGTAAGAGTTAAGGATCAAAAACAGGTCATAAAACTACTCCCATGGCTTTGATTTAGTAGTTCAGTTTCTTCTTAAAATCTAAATATTTCATGGCAGTTTTACCTAAAAACCACTGTCAAAACCTCTTTAGGATTATTTGATTTTGGAGCCAATCCCAAAGGATTTTTACCACATAAGGGCACCTATCCTAAAAGTTTATCACATGAGATTAACTTGTATACAAATTTAAAAGATGGATCAATTATTATTATTATATGTGAAAAAAACAGTTAAAGTCCAAAATTTTCACTTTTTTTACTTGTTTGTATTTCCTAATATGTCAGAACTTCTAGATTAACATGCATTTTTAATTAACATAATGTTTTTTAACTTGAAGGTCTCGAACTGTGACCGATCTTTGAACTATTGTGGTTTAGTAATGATAGCAGATAAATAAATACTCACATGTTGCTGGACGAGGATTTGGGGCAAAATGGTGTGCTGTTTATTTGTAGTTTTTCCATCAGAAACTGTTCAGTAAACAATATTTTTCGGACATAGTTTTTTAACAATTGGAAATACTGGAAATATCTATTTATTTTTAATAATAATCTATTGCAGCCCACCTGCAGTACCCTCATGGTCCACCAGGGGACTAATAGGGTACTGCAGGTACTGCAGGCAGCCGTACACCGCCTCACGCCATAGACTGTACATAAAATACAGATGTAGCCACTCTGGGTTTGGTTTTTGACTCCTGTTTCGAAGCCTAGATTTTAACATTATGACATCAGCATCTGACTGTATTTGGACAAGAGTTTGATTAGCTGCTAACACTAGCAAGCTTGGTTAGTAAGCTGCATCCATAAACTGCTAACTTAGTACATCAAAGAGAAAGATTTGCACAATAATAGACTGGAATTTTTGTTTTGGTCAATTTGTAAACATGTTTATTTCTGCTGTAAAGTTGGACATTTTATCATGTGACTCTCTGGGTGTTGACTCACTTTTGGAGCCAGCCTCTAGTGGCCATTCGTGGAACTGCAGTTTTTTTCTTGATTTTTCAGCCCAAGCAGTTACAGCTCACCTTATATTTATATTTTGTTATTGACTACAATAAGGCAGGGATGTCACACAAGGCCATATACAGACTCAGACTTTCATCTTACGTAGGCCAGAGCAGTAAAACTCCCCTTTCTGTCAGTGTAAAGAAGTTTAACTACACATTTAATATTTTAAGATATCTTATAAAAAAAGAAGTGCAGTACATCTCAGTTTTTCTACATGGTAAAGAAATGCTGCTCTAGTAAATGAAAGAAATCCATCAGCATGATTTAAATTGTAAAGAATTAAGGTGTAAAATTATTTGTTTATTACCTAATTACTTTGGTGTAGTATGAATGGCACTGGAGGAGGTCTTTATCAGTAGAAAAAGCTGTAAAAAACCTATGAAAATACCGTTAAAAGTCCAAAATCTATGCCCTCCTTCACATTTTCCAAACCTATCCAGTGGGCAAAGAGTGGAATCTTTGTCGGGCCAATTCTGGCCCCCCAGCCTTATGTTTGACACCCCTGCCATAAGAAATAGATGTATATTCTTATCTTCTGGTTGTTCTTGCAGGGAGAAAGAGGCTCTCCAGGAGAAAGAGGTGAAACTGGGCCTAACGGCCTGCAGGGACCCAAAGGTAGTCCAGGTGCACCTGGACCAGATGGGCCGAAGGTATCGTAGCCAAAAAACTACTGATGCTTAAACCTGAACTACCAAAAGACTTGTTACATGTAATATACTGTACTAATTATAACAAGCTTTACTGTTTACTTTGCACATTTTAGGGTAGCCCTGGACCCAAGGGTGCTGCTGGAGAGCCAGGAGGTCCAGGGCTTCAGGGGATGCCAGGAGAAAGAGGAATACCAGGACCTTCAGGCCCAAAGGGAGATGCTGTAAGTTAAAAAATACCTTTCATTACACCATCTGCAAAGAAAAAGACAGCAGTTTCTCCACTATCATGACTGTAAGTGGAGCAAAGCATAAGGCACAGTGACAATACAATCCATTAGGGATGATCAGAACTAAAAGGGGGAAATGTAGGAAACCACTAAGTGAACCTGATTTCTTCTAACAGGGCTCTACAGGAGAGAAAGGACCCGAAGGCAAGGCAGGAGCTGATGGTGCACGGGTGAGTCGCCATGACCTGATGGCTGAGAAACAAACCTTACTGCAGATGAAAAAATGTGTGGCTATTTAATCTTACTATAAATTCCTTGAAATTCTACTGGTTTATTTGAAAACGTCTCTCCAAATCCACTGGGAAAAGACAAAATCAAGACTGTTAATGTGAAAAACAACATGTGAAACCACAGTCTGCTAAAGCAAAACTAATCAAAAAAAACTCGCTGGATGTCGGCTGCAGGAAAAGGGAATTAGTGCTTGCTACTTGCTTGCAGGTGTAGCTTACTCACACAAAAGCGGCACAACAAAACTTGTAAGCAAGCTTGACCTTCAGAATAAAAGCACAATAAGTAACTTTAACTATAAAAGAGCATGTATAAAAGATGCAACTTACATATTTTTAAAATTGCATGTATAAAGAAAATGTCTGAATTATCCAAACAATATTGTGACAATAGTTACACAAACAGTTGAGTTTTTCTTTGTGTAACATATGTCTAACATATTTCCTCATTTCATTACACTAGGGGCTTCCTGGTCCTGTTGGACCTACTGGTCCCAGTGGACCAAACGGAGTGAAGGTACGCATAAAAGCCTGTTTTTTAACCTGGAAATGTGTTTGTTCAGGGTTTTATGATTTGCCAAAAAGCACAACTACAAGATGATAAAAAAAAAAAAACTGAGTATAGCAACTTTTCTACAGAGCCTGTAAGGTGATTTTATGATGATTTTTGTGATAACTGGTGCACATCAGATAAAAAATGTCTTACAGGGCTTTAGGGGCTTTGTACTTATGTAAAACGCCCTCTTTAATGACTTCTGGATATGTGTTTTATTTAGTAAATATTGAACATTTTATTTCAGGGTGAAACCGGCCCACCGGGACCAACAGGACGCAGAGGAACAAGAGGAATCGCTGTCAGCACAACATTTTATTTTACATGTTATATTTATTTGAGTTGATATTAATCTTTTTTAATACTTTAAGTCCTTCTTGATAGTGTGTTTTTGTGTGTGTGGCCATGTTAACAGGGCTCTACTGGTGACCCTGGTCCGACTGGTGCTGCTGGTTTCCCTGGACCTCCTGTAAGTGGCCTCTAACAGTGTGACCCCCAAACCCACCGAAGAATAAACAGATAAAGAGCTAAACTTAAAGTTAACTGAAGTGAGGCTAATTTCCAGTTGTTGTTTTTTTTTCTTTCCCAGGGTCCTGATGGTCAGCCTGGGGTCAAAGGTGAAACAGGTGAGCCAGGTCAGAAGGGAGAAACAGGATCACCTGGACCACAGGGGATGGCTGGAAAACCAGGAGAACAGGTACACTCTCAAATGTTTTAATCCATAAAAAGCTAAAAAATACTTATAAATGTGGGTTAAAGTTTCTGTGAAGCTGAATGAAATATAAACTTTTTGTTTTACATGCACTGGTCTGAAAAGTACAAAAGTAGTTTGTATATATTAGAAAAACAAAATTCTTTTGCACCAGATTACGACCATCGTTATTATTATAATTATTATTATTATTATAACCATATTTTTTTCCTCCCCTTCAGAGTTTTTCTGTCTTGTCAGAGATAAAAAAAAATAAACAGTCTTGTTTATTTTGCTTCTGTAATTTCATAAATGCAACAAAAATATGGTGTTATTGTAATGAATCTGCAAAGTTAAAGTACCAAATGATTATAAATAGCCCACTGCAGGGTAGTTACACTACTATTAACAGCTACTACCGATGTGAGTTTTTACTCATGCATTAGAAACAGGCTGTTTGTTGTGACCATCACTGCAGAAAAAAAAAGTGTAAACAAACCTTTTTAAGCATCTTTCTTCTTAGACAAACATCACTGGACTGTGAGGGTGATTGGCACGCATTTGTGGGGAGGATTTAAAACATAGTATTTCATTTAGTTTTTTAATGGCATACCTTCTGGGAAAAAACAGTGTCTCTTGTTATGCTTTAATCATTTTGAGAGTTACATTTGAAAGACGCAGATCTTCCTTTTGTTTAGTGAGTAACTTGAGAGGAAGGAGATGGATCCCTTCAAAGATTATCCTCTCATGTCTGTGTTTCTAGGGACCTGTTGGTGTGACTGGGCTGAAAGGTGGCAGAGGAACAAAGGGTCCAACTGTGAGTATTTTGGCCCAACCAAGGCTCCTCAACACTCACTGATCAATATATTTGAAGTAAATCTTGTTTCCTTCCCACAGGGCTCTCCTGGTTTCCCTGGATTGCCTGGAGGAGTTGGTCCACCTGGCCCTCTTGTGAGTTCCTTATAAAAACAGACCTGAAGTTAAATGCGTAATTAATGGTGCCAATTTTCAGTTTTCCAGTTTTCACTCATTAAGTCACTTTTATGTTTATATGTCAGGGTGCTGTTGGAGCAGACGGGCCTATTGGTCCTCCAGGAAAGCAGGGTCCTCCCGGGATTCGAGGAGAGAATGGAGCTCAGGGACGTCAAGGCGAGCAAGGACCTTCAGGTCCACCGGGCAGCCCTGGAGAGAAAGGAGACTCTGGAGAGGATGGTCCTCCTGTAAGATGAAGTTTTTTATTTTTGTCATTCAAATTCAGAGACGTTTCAGTTGCTTATCAGCTCTTGTGCTTCTTTGTCAGGGTCCTGATGGGCCTCCAGGACCTGCTGGTGCCGCGGGGCAGCGAGGAATTGTGGGTCAGCCCGGAGTCAGAGGAGAGAGAGGCCTGCTGGGATTGCCAGGTCCCGCTGTAAGTACTCCTGCTGGTAATGTTTCCTGTTCATTGTTAGCCCTCACAAAGGCAGCCCACACCTCAGCAGTACTGTTATTGAGTTTAGATTTAGGTGAGGAAGTTTGTGTTTATTTGTGCCTCAGGGTCCACCAGGAAAAGCAGGAGGTCCTGGACCTCAGGGCAGCAAAGGTCCTCCTGGGGGCATTGGTTTACCAGGAGCCACTGGACCAAGAGGAGACCCCGGCCCCGAGGTTGGTCCTTGTGATGGAGCTGTATGAATAAGACTTGAACTGAGGTTATCCCACAGCTTTTATTTAAGGTGTTTGAGGCTTTAATCTAAAGTGACTAACAGTAAATGCTGCTTATTTCTAGAAAACATGAACCTATAGCTCAAAAGCAGCCTTTTAGGACTGTTTAGTATTAGCAAATGTATTAAAAGTATGTTGAAATGGCAGTTCTGTCATGTTTCTGTTGACTTTCCTGCTGGAATCATAACCTATCAGTCACAGGCTTGCAGGTTTGTGGTCTTTACTATAAGCACATATAGATAAAAACCTGGAAATCACAGTAGCATTTTATACTTTGTAGATGACTCAGCCTTTTATATCACAATTCCTGTTTTCTGCACCTCCCTCTTATCACATGTGAGCAGTTTCTTTTTTTTTTTTTTTTTTTTTTTTGCTTTTTTTCAAACTCAGATCTTCATGTGTGAAGTTTCTAATTTCATTGTGTGTGTTTATTCAGGGTATTGCAGGAGCAGAGGGGCCTCCTGGAAAGGACGGTCTAGTTGGGGAAAGGGTAAGATGAAATTCATAGTAAACTGCATATATGTGTGTTTTAGATGCTTGGTGTGGACTAAACACTGACTTGTGTTCATAGGGTGACAGGGGCAATCCTGGCCCAGAGGGTCTGGCTGGTGGTCCAGGGTCTCCAGGTACTGAGGGTCCAGTGGGAATAACAGGCAGTCCAGGAGAAAAAGGAGAAAATGTGAGTTTAACAAAGAAAAATAACACTAGTTGGTGGAATTATTCTGCTGGGGGTAAAAAGGTTTCAGACTTTGGCACCGAAGTACTCCTGCTCCTAAACACTGTTGAAGCACAGAGGCGACCGGCTCATTTGCATGACTCCCTCTATAACAATTCTCAGAGTTAGATTATTATTCCCAAAATATTTAAAGATTTATCATAAAAACATTCCCATTCATTTCGACAGGTGGAATATTCAGAGCTAGAGTGGACTAACTGACAGAGTGGGAGAAGCAGAAAAATTCTTCTGCAAATTAGATTTCTAATCTGCCACTGAACTCACATTTTTCACTCTACAGACATGATTGTGTCACCAGAAAGTAGGAAATTTTTGTCTTCTTTCAATCAGTGTCTTTCTAAAAGCTATCAGACATATACTTTTTGATCTTTCTGCATTTCAGTGACAGGAGTGCCATCTAACTGCCCAATAGAAACCCATTATGATTTGATCAGGGATTTTGGGGGAAAAGCAGAAACTACTTCTTTTTCTATTTCACTCCCTTGACTAAATTTTTAACATTTGGAACAAAACAAAGCAAAGATTTGTAGAGCAGCTTACTGGTGAACTTGTGGCTTTTAAACGAGCTGTTGTTCAGACTTTATTCTGTGTTTTTGTGAGTAGTGTTGAGCAACATTACAGCTTTAACAGCTGTGTAAATGACAGTAAATGAGCTATGATTTACTTGAAGGTCATCTGATTGGTGGATTTGAAGCTCATCTCTCTCACTGATTGATGGATACTTTTGATGTGTTTTCACAGCAAAAACTTTCCTCTCTCTTAGATAAATGGTTGAGTCTGACTGTAAGGCCCTGTTTGAAATGGACCTACACACATTTCAACCAGTTTAACCAGTTTAAAGCTATTTATTTATCCATCTGTCTGTCAGTGTCCCTGATTTTGACTGTGGACATAAAGTATGGGATAAATATCTAATTCCAGCTTAGGTCACACTACAGTTTAAATGTAAAAGAATCACAGCTTCCACATTATCAAAATAAAAGCCTATTATTTTGTTTTCTCAACTGCTGTCTCCCTTCAGCTTTTTTACCTCTACTTTTTTAGCAGCAGCAGCAAAAATCCCGCTACGTCTTTAAATCACAATTGTTCTCTTATGTCTCTTTTTACTTTAGGGTGAAAGAGGCCCCCCTGGACCCCTGGGACAACCTGGAGTACGGGGTAAAGTGGGCCCTCAAGGACCACAGGGGGACAAAGGAACCGCTGGAGATCAGGGGGAGAGGGGTCAGAAAGGACACAGAGGATTCACCGGGCTCCAAGGCCTGCCAGGAACAGCTGTAAGAAAAATGTTTGGCATTTAAAGCACCGTAAAGTAACTTCAGAAGCTTCTGCATTCTTGATCTATACCAAATATCAAAGTTACATCAGGGAAACAAGGAATCAGAAGATTAAATGTAATTACTTGTGCTTTAGGGCGCCACAGGAGACCCAGGAGCTATAGGGATCGTTGGACCAGGTGGACCGAGGGTAGGTGATAGTCAAAATCACATAAAAACCTAAACATAATATCTCTTCCTGTCATCATGTAAATCTTTTTGTCTCAAACCACACAGGGGCCTCCTGGAGTGGTTGGTCCTCCAGGAAAGGAAGGAAATATTGGCCACCCTGGAGCTATGGGTCCTCCTGGAAGCAGAGGTAGCAGCGGAGACGTCGGAGCACAGGTGAAAGACGCTTATTAGTCACGCCCTAAGATTTGTGTATCAGTAAAACAGCATGCATTTAGCTTTTTCACTTCACTTAGCCTTGAATAGTTGGAGTAAATATAAGAGAATCGAGACAGTTGTGGCTTTTTTCCTGCTTAGATGAAGCATTATACCATTAATATGATGCAGATGAGACAGTTTTGTGCCATTTCTTATGCAGTGTATACAACAATTTCCATTGTGACATATTCCAGGAATATTTCTGCATCGTAGTCAGGCTTTGAGCACTTTACCACACCTATTTTATGAGTACAAAATGAATTCATGTGCATGTACACTGGTTTTTGCTCTGGTTCATGCATTACATTGGATAAATCTGATAAAATTACAGTGATAATGCAAAATAAAGATGATTTAGACTTGATAAACCGAGAGAAAAATACTATAATAATGAAGTGGTAAACACAGCAGTCATTTCAGAGACAGCTTTAGACTTGAAACTGATTAAACTTGTGAGAAAACACTCTGGTTTCTCAACGAAAGCTTGAAAAATATCGGCTCAAAACCTGCCAGGTCTTCTAATTACCAAAGATTCGGGTGTTTGGAGTTTCATCCTCTCAGGATAACGAATGTCAGAAGCATATCTGTGGACGTAAATGTGATATTTTATGCCTAAAATTAAAGCTAGAAGCCAAATAGTGATTCTAAGTGAAATGTCAGGAGTTACAGAGTCATAGTGAATCATCCTCTGGGCATCAAGAATAGCTTTATTTGTTGATAAGTAGAAAGCTCATTTATTATTCCTAGTAACAGAGATCTTTTCTTTATCAGGGCCCAGCTGGTGAACCTGGACCCCCTGGCCCTCCAGGACCTCCAGGACCTCCCACCTCACTTTCAGAAGACCTCTTTGCTGGCTTGGTCGATTACGATGCGCAGGGCATTCCTGAAGCTATGGAATTTATCGACGATGCTGTGGCCGCTGATCCTCCTCCGCCTCCGGAGTTCAACAAAGATGAAGCCCTTCCCAATAAGAACTCAGCCACCCTGCGGGCAGACACCGGGATCCATGCCACGCTGAAGAGCCTCAGCGGAAATCTGCTGAACCTCCGTAGTCCCGACGGCAGCAAAATGAACCCTGCGAAAACCTGCCAGGACATCAAGCAGTGCTACCCGCAGAAAAGCAGCGGTCAGGATCTTCTCTTCTTCTACCGTTTACTGATAATTACATCCTGATTTTTCTACTGTTTCAGCCATGCTGCTTGTACTTCTTATATAGGTCAGTACTGGATCGATCCAAACCAAGGAAGCATAAAAGATGCCATCAGGGTCTTCTGCAATATGGAGACTGGTGAAACTTGCATCTCTGCCAATCCGCCCAACATTCCCCGCAAAGTCTGGTGGACAAAATCCAGTCCCAGCGACAACAAAGCCATCTGGTTCGGAGCTGATATGAACGGTGGCAGCAGGGTAAGAAGCAGACGTTTATTTAGAAGTAGCGTGAATGGTGTGGTGTGAAAAACACTGAGGTTCTCATATGATGTCTGATTTCAGTTCCGCTACGGGAACAAGGAGGAACAACCAAACGCGGTGGCGGTTCAGCTGAAACTGTTGCAGCTTTTGTCCAAAGACTCGCACCAGAACATCACCTACCACTGCAGGAACAGCGTGGCTTACAAGGACGAGAAGAGCGGGAATCTGAAGAAAGCGCTGGTCCTCAAAGGCTCCAATGGCCAAGACCTGAGAGCGCAAGGCACAAACCGGCTGCGATACAACGTCATCGAGGACGGCTGCTCGGTGAGTCTTCAACAAAATACCAACATTTTTTTTACTGGAAAACACACGGACTGATGTTTCTGTCGTTCTCCTCAGAAATCAAACGGAGAGTGGGGCCAGACAGTGATCGAGTACAGGACTCAAACTTCAACCAGGCTGCCTATCGTGGACTTGGCCCCCATGGACATCGGACAGGCTGATCAGGAGTTTGGCTTGGACATCGGCCCTGTGTGCTTCTCATAAAACAAAAATCCCCAACACAGGAATGACTCAAACAGCCCTTTTCAGAGGAGTAACATCATCATCAGGAATTATAGGACAGGGAACGGAGAGGGGGGGGGGGGGGGGGTTCTTCTG
>VUQS01032915.1:0-18733 GCA_015108495.1 Heterochromis multidens
CACACACACACTTGTGTCTTGCTATCTTTGTGAGGACATCTCATTGACATAATGCTTTCCCTAGCCCCTTACCCTAACCCTAACCATCAAAAATGAATGCCTAACCCTAACCCTTAGCCTAAACCTAACCATAACCTAATTGTAACCCTGACACTAAAAGCACATTTTGAGCCTCAAAAATGCCTTCAACCTTGTGAGGACCGGCAAAAAGGTCCTCACAACGACAAAATGTCCCCACAAGTGTAGTAGCATGCCAATTTTTGGTCCTTACAAAGATCTAAAGACATGTACACACACACACACACACACACACACACACACACACACAGAAAATCTTCCATCACTTGACTAGACAAGTATGAATGGCAAAAAAAACCCCGTCACTTAAAAGACCCAGAATTACTTTGACTTCATATATTTTTCCTGTCATCTACGATTCACCCCTTCATTAAACCTTGGCCTACTTAACACCAAGATTAATGTTAAATACATATTATTGGATTGAATTATCCCTTTTCCCCTAGATATTTACGGTTGTCAGGGGAAACGTGGCTGTGTTTCAGAGCAGATAGTTAAGTTTCAATTAACCCATTAGATTGAATTATTGGAAGATGTTTATCCACTGGTTAATTCAGTAGTTTCTACTCTGGCAGGTTTCTAAGAGTGGAGACAGACCAAACAATTCTATAAAATTAGATAGGACCAATACAAGTTCTGGTGGTAAATTTATGTATACATAAGGAGGATAAATGACACTCAAAGATATGACTGAATAGAAATCAATGGGAGAATTCTGAAACTCCTATGATGGCAGTTATCCTGTACACGAAAAGCATATGAAAAGCCAGATTAACCAGTCATGTTGTTCCACTGACACATTGAGTAGCAGAGGCTCCCAACTGTTTTAGAAGCCATAATGTCATAGCTTCCCTATTCAATTAAATAGTGGCTTAAAAAAAACTGCCAGGACAGGCTGAAGTGCTAGATTATCAGCCATAGACTGTATCTAAAAGACGGAAGTAGCTTCTCAGTTTGAAAAGGGAAGCTCGTACAGAAGTGTCTTTGATATCACTGACTTTTCTAATTTCAAGTCGTACTGAATACGACATGAATACATGTTGTACAATAGCTATGCCAACTTGAAGCATGAAGGGCCATCCCGGCCAAGTTTTATTATGCTCATATCTTATACCAGGTAGACAGTCAACATATTCTTCTGCCTCTCCATCCACTCTCTACATGCTGCTTTATTCAGACCCAGCAGATGTTGCAGCAAAGACCCTAGCTGCTTCTGACAGCTAGCCACAGTCAGACAAGGGTTGCATAAGCACATTGTTTAATTCTGGCAGCAGCATGCTCCAGTGACACTGATTTAACCAGCGCACTGATCCTTTCCACATAAATCTTGCCTCTGTACTAGAGAGTTTAAAAAAAAATTCTGCAAGAACTGCACACGGCTGGAAAAACACTCATACTCTTAACAAGTCCAGACAGCTCCTCTGGAGCTAGATTGTACTCTGGCCTTAATTTTGGGGCACCAATTGTCAAATATTGCTAAAAAGTCTTGTCACATACCACTGGTTCTTATTGTAGAGGTCTGGACCTTCAGGGACTTGCTAAATAGCCTACATTTGTGAACAGTGAAAAGGCAGGGGTGACAGGAAGAACATCAATATTGGCTGTACAAATACTATATTTGTATATTTGATGGGCACGGCGCATAATCTACAGGGATTATGCACTGTGGCTAAGAGCTAATTATCATCTGTAGTCCCAGGTTAGGGGACACTGATAACACATAGCATAAAATGAAATTATGTGTCTAAAGGAAAGAAGAAAGGTGCTGAAGGGAATGCAGTAAGGTGCATTGATGAATCCCAGGCAGCTGAATGTTGTTGAAAATATTTTCCTGTGCACATTATTATTAAGATATTATTATTATAGGTTTATATATACTATATACTTATCTAAACAGTTTATGGTGCATTTTATGGTCTTAACATTATATGGATGCACCTGTGATTTTTTTTTTTCACTTATATTCTAAGACACTTCTTGTATGCATTTTATGCAGGAGAGCTTTTTGTGCATCCAGGTCTTAAACGTGCTCTGCCAATCACTAAATATTTTCAAAGCAAAAGCTTATTTATTCTGAGCTAAATAGATCTTAGATAATAACACTAAACAAATAAAAAAGATGAACATGATGAAATTCTTCCTAAAACAAAAGTCATCTAAATATATAGTTTAGTACAGATTTAGATCATCTTCACATCACACATGTCACACATTCTCGAGTAAAAGAGAAAGTCATCCAGAACCGAAACATAGACTTCCCATCTGCTTGTCACTCCCTGTTTCTGTCTCCCTCTTAGACACACACACACACTTTCTGAGGAATGATCCATCTCAGTCCATCTGTTCATTTAAAATCACACACAGTGTAAGACCTTAAGGTGATTTTGAAATGCTGTGGGTGTGTGTACGTGTGTCTCTCTGTGTGTGTGTGTAGACCAGGTATGGGGTGTGTGGGGGTTGTCTTGGTAACAGCTGAGTTTTGGGTCTTGGGCTCCAAGGGAACGCAGCTGCACATGGCAACACAGATGGTGCCTCAGACACATGTGCATGCACATACACACACAAACACACATACACATAGACAGCACGTAAGCTGAATGCTCACATATAGAAATGCATGTTCACACACTTAGGCCAAGCGTGCACACATACACACACACACACACACACAGCCACGTGTAAGTAAGTGGGCAGCTCAGCTGTAACCTGGGAGGCTGTTCATGCTTTCATTTCGTCTATTTCCAGACATCCTGCCTCTAACAAATTATTCCATTTTAATTTTCAATCCTTTCTATTTTTAGGGGAGCTGTATGTGGCACCGACTCTCCTCAGAAACCCCATCCTTTGTGCCAGCTACAGTTTTAGGGGAAGTCAGTGCTTATGTTTGTTGCCAAGCGGCCATTGCTGTGATTTTTGTATGCTGCATTTCTTTCTGCATCCTTTTGTCATTTATACTTTTGTCTAATGCTGCGGCATCATTTTCATTACTTATTAAATTATTTGCATTCAAAAAGTTTCTGTTTCAGGTGCACACCTGAATTGAAAAATGCACCACTGTATGCGTTTTCAAGGATTTTCAAATAAACTGCGTACTGCAAGGATTATCTGAAAGAATAGTTTAACATATTGAAAAAAACACACTTTTACTTTGTTGCTGAGAGTTAGATGAGAGAATTGATGCATTGGAGGGGGAGCTATGTGTCGATTATCTTAGTTTAGGGCAAAAACGTGGGAGCAGGGAGAAAAAGCTAAGGCTCTGTCCAAAGTTAAAACACATTTCACTCCAAATCTTTAAAGTTTACACTGGTTTATTCAGGATACAAACTAAAATTTAAAAGTAAGTTACTGATTTTGAATTTGGAGTGGGCTAACTCTGTTTCCCAGTGCTTCCACTCTTTATGCTAAGCTAAGTCAAGCTAAGGTAATCGACACAACTTTCTCCAAGAAAGCCACAAACTTGTTTTCCAACCCTGAATAAACCTGCATTAAACTTCATACCTCAGTTGAAATGAATGCTTATTATTTGAGTTATTGTTGGTTTTCAATCAGCTTGAAGCAGTCTCCTCATTCTCCTCTGACCTCTGGAATTAACAAGACATTTTCACCCAGAGAGCTGCTGTTCACTGGGTATTTCCTCTTTTTCGGACCATTCTCTGTAAACCCTAGAGATGGCTTTGCAGCAAAATCCCTGCAGATCAACAGTTTCTTAAATACTCAGACCAGCCCATCTGGCACCAACAACCATGCCACATTCAAAGTCACTTAAATCATCTTTCTTCTCTGTTCTGGTACACATTTGAACTTCAGCAGGTTGTCTAGACCATGTCTACATGCCTAAATACATTGAGTTGTGCCATATTTGCATTAACGAGCTGGAGCATGTATACTGTGTATTTGTGCTAGTTGTGGATGAGGCATTTTATTTATACAAAATGCCTCCAGTTCCTCTAAATTCTTGGGCTGCCTTGCACAAACTGCACGACTGAGATCTCCCCAAAGTGATATTGAGGTCAGGAGACTGCCAGAGTATGTAAACCTATGAGCACAACTCTACATTACAGATCTTAAATCTACACTTTTTATGTATTTTACCTGGTGTCTTCTTGGGCCCAATAATCTGTTTCTGGGCTTATTGAACTGTAATAGTTACAATTTTATTTATTTCAAAACAAGATGAAAAAAAATAGAGAAACATCTTAAAATATAAATTTGTATATCACAACTGAGGTTTTTCCTTTTTTCTCTCCAATTAATTATCACACAGCTCTTCATTAAGGGTACCTTTCTTGAAGTTATGAATGGGATTCAGAAACAGTAAAATGCTACTTATACGCAAGTGCATCAGTATCTTCACAGATTCTTCAACAGATCAGACTACAGAGACCAAACTAATTTAGTTCTGAATCTACCAACCATACAGTTTTAGAACCCACAAACCAGCTTACATCACTAACCATCTTTAGTCTGTCTTTTAATGGGCTGGTTCCGATGGGATTTGAGCCTATTAAATCCCTTTTACACACTGAAATACTCATCCACACATATACACACTCACACTGTTCTGTTTAATATGGCAGCTGCTAATTCAAAAAGAAAATGTTTCTTTTTAAATCATCATTGCAATTAAACATTTTGAGTATTTACGGAAAATCGGAGCAAGCTAAAAAAAGAAAATGAATCCAAAAGTTCACAAGTTAATGAAAGTATTGTCCATAATTTCAAAATAAATCTTTTTTTTTATTGATGGAAGTCCATATTTAACATGTTTCCAGTGATATGGAACCCTTTGAAAGCCCCCTGCAGATTTTCAATATAATTTGACATTGCACTCCTTCGTGAGAAACTGAATATTATTTGATAAATATGAGATGGGGAATCATTCCTTGAAACGCAAAGGCCCAATTTCCTGTCTACCAGGAAATGAAGCTGCCACAAAGTTGGAAAGAGTCATATTTGATCATTGTGAATAAACTAAATATTTTTCTCTCTTCATATCTGACTTTATCACTTCCTTTTCTTCAGCATCCTCCTCTTCTTGATTCATCCCCACAAACACACACTCTCACTCACACAGTCATACCACGTGAGGTGATTCCCACAGAATTAATAACTCTCCCAGGAAAGTAATAAAGGGAAATCCAGCTTCCTTCTTTGTCCATATTTGGCCATTTTCTGACAGCTCTAATTAACCAAGTCCTTTATGCGTCTATACCTGACATTTGATTAGCTGGGGGGATGGCCTCGTTAAGAACGGTTTTAAATTAACAGATGAAATTAGATTGGAGATTACAACAGATATGCCTGACAAGGTTAATTAAATGACCAGCCACAAGGGGAGTGTGTTAAATCCAACATCACCAACAGATTCAGAACTGATATAGTTTGTTCCCTGATTCCAAATTACAGCAAAGTACAAGAAGTTAGGCCACTGTCAAATATAAAAAAAAACAAAACAATGCAAATTAATGATACCTTAGGAATGGAAAAGTTGTGTAATGCAAACAGCAACTGGTGGAACAATTTGAGACTAACAATAATAGAAGATTCCAAGTATCTGGACAGTGATCTTAAAACGGACACAGTTTTGTAGAGGAAATCGCTGTATGGGCTCAGTAACACTTCTGAAAATCACTGTTAATGAACAGAAGCGGTCGCTGCATCCAGTGCAAATTTCGAAGGGTAGCATCTATGATGGTATGGGGATACATTAGTGCACATAGGTGAAAGCATCATTAATGTTGAATGGTTCTGGAGCTGCGTTAGTTGCCAATCAGATTGCGTTTTCTGTAGGGCAAGACACACCAAACTGGAATGGTAAATGAACTGGTTCTTATATAGCACTTTTCTACTTGAGCATTCAAAGCGCTTTATACAACATGCCTCATTCACCCATTCACACAAGTACAAGCACTTTTTTAAATGTCTAAGTGATTTCTATCTAAAATTCACAAACCAATGAACGCATCGGGAGCAACTAGGGATTCAGTATCCTGCCCAAGGATAACTTGGTATACAGATTGGAGCAGCCAGGGATCGAACCACCAACCTTCCAATTAGTGGATGACCTGCTCTACCACTGAGTCACAGTCACACTTGTGGGGGTGTATTCCAGCACCCCCACAGGGGTGTTCCTCTAATTCCTCCAGTCTAGACCTGTTACCCATTGCAAACATTTATCACTCTATGAAATGAAAAATATGACAAACTAGGACCCAAACTTTTAAGCAGAATGTGTCCATTATCCTTTCAAAAAGCTTACGGAGTGTTGTATAAAGAACAGTAATGCAACACTGTAAGAAACACATCCCTTTCCCAGCACGTGTTGCTAGCATGAAATTTGAAATGATTAAACATTTTTCCAAAAAAATCCCCAAAGTTTTTCAGTTTCTTATCAATTGTTGACAAGGTTATGGTAATTGAATTAACATGAGGGTTAGCATTAGAGTTTCCTGGTAATAATAAAGTAGGTGGGCTTTCTATACTGTTTCAGAGAAAGGTCTGCCTGGGAGAAGGAGGAGACATACTGAGGTGTTTTGAACCATTTGTCCATCTTAATAAATAAACATAAATGTCTCGAGTTTGGGCAACATGCTTCATTTCAAGCCAGAAGAGACATTGCATCTATGTGTGTAAGCCTGCAGTCCAACCCAGGTATGTCCCAAGCCACCACTGGAAATAAGGACAGAAAAGATGAATAAAAATGATAATAGGAATGAACAGATGGTTTTAGCCTTTGGGGTGGTTGGCTGTGAGCTGAATAAAGAAACAGGAATCAGGAGGGGAAGTAAAATAAAGGATAGATGAAAGAAAAAGCAAGAAAACCCACATGAGGTTAGGAGTACTAATAGTTTTGGTCTCAGTGGTGGAAGTGTGTGTGTGTTGGGGGGTTTTCATGACAGAACTGGGTGGGAGGTGATGGCTGACTGACAGCTGTTACCCGAGAGTCCCAAAACATCCAAGAGTGTTCTACTTCTCTAGCTTAGAGCCAGTGGTTAATAAAGTAAACTAAAAGAGGATTGCGCTGAAAATTAAATTTGGTCCCTGATTTGTGTGACTCATTTGTGGTTTGAACAGCTGTAGGCCTTCAAATGACTGGACAAATTTAATTTTGTATATAGTTTTAGGCTGTAGCTATTGTAGCATTCCCAGCTGAGCAGATCCACATAGACTAGAGAGAAAGTTTGGTTTGTTGGTTTAAAGGGGACCTATTACGCTCATTTCCGACTATATTCCAGCTCCAGGTTTTGATTCTTGGACTAGAGTAGTTATACATGATTTATTACTCATTATTTCCTTAAAAACAATACATATTCATATTATACTCAGCCTTGGTGTAGCCCCTTAGTTCATCTGAAAAAAGTAACTTTAGCTCCTATCTCTTTTGGGCCATCCTTCATTTTCCTCTGATTTTTCAAACAGAAGATTTGAACAGCAGGTGGATGGGGCTGTTGTGCAGAGATTCCTGGTACATTCAGTGATGTACATGTCCAGGGTGTACCCCACTTCTGACCCTATGATAGCTGGGATAGGCTTCAGCCTCCCCAGGACCCTGAATTCCTGAATTAGACAAGCAGAAGAAAATGTGGATGGATGGATGGATAACAGGTTCAGGTTTCCTAGGTTAACTGCTGATTCTAAATTGGGTGTTGGTGTGGATGTGAGAGTATGTAGTTTTCTCTCTCTGTGTGCTAGCTCTTTGATGGACTGAGAACCTGTCCAGGTTGTACCCTGAATTTTAGCCTATGTCAGCTGGGATAGGCTCCAGTCCCCCAAGACTGTAAGTTGGATAAGTAGTTAAAAAATACCATGTCAATAATAAATACCATAAGAATGCTGCCCTAAATTCTAACTTCTCAGTTGCCTTAAGTTGCCAGTCATAAAGTATAAATAAATAATGAATTGTTGGTAATTGCCCTCGAAAATGACATATACAGTTTAAGCTTTTTCTGATTTGAGGTTACCATGGAAGGACACCTTTATTTGTCTGTGCTCTGTTGAAACCTTTGCCATGGTTAAGGTTTTGTTAGGTTTAGGACAAAAATTTCTTGGATGATTTGGAGAAGGGTTGTTGTTTGGATTTCATTACCTACCACTAATGATAGAATTATCTTTGCATGGCTAGATACACCTTGGCATCCTACAGCGAAGCTGATGACACTGCATAGTCTTCGGAACATGCAGTGCCAGCCTGTATGTCAATCAACCTGATTTGTTGGTTTAGCTCCTGTTGAGAAGTAGGTTAGACACAAATAAAAGAAAAAAAGATAAACATTACACAAATAAATTAATATTACATGAATCAGAACACACTGATTAGCATTATCACAACAAATAGATTTTTCTCCATCACTTCAGTGTCAATGCAGCCTACTGTGGCAGTGTCAGTACTGACCTAATGTTCACTCTTGTCACATTCTCTCATTGGCTGTCGTTGGGCTAATATGAACTGCCAGCACTATTTGAGAGCCAAACTCGCAGTACAAGCAGTGCAAAAAGAAAACAGTGTCATCTAAAGCTCCAACTGTTCCTTTAGTCATTATTCTGCTGCAAAGCAAATTATGAGAGGGCATGGCTGTGATGTGATGGCTAAGTGCCAGCAGGGATAAGGAGATCACTCTATTATGTGAATGAATGACACAATAAAGAATAAAAGTAGCATGAAATAAATGTATATGTATGTGAGAGAGTCAAAGTAACAACACTTCATAAAAACCCTCAAGTTGGAAAAAAAAAATTCGCATTAAACCAACTCGATAAAAGTCCAGTTTACTTTCATGTGTTAATTACACCGATCAGGCATGACATTATGACCACTTGCCTAATTTTGTGTTGCTCCCCCTTATATTGCCAAAACAGCAAACAATTGTGATGCACTGTGTATTCTGACACCTTTCTGTCAGAACCAGCATTAACGTTTTCGTCAGTCTGAGCTACAACAGCTCGTCTGTTGCATCGGACCACACGGGCCAGCCTTTGCTTCCCATGTGCACCAGTGAGCATTGGCCCATGACCCTGTCACTGGTTCACCACTGTTCCTTCCTTGGACCACTTTTGATAGATACTGACCACTGCAGACCGGGAACACCCCACAAGAGCTGCAGTTTTGGAGATAATCTGTGTTATTCACTTCAACTCTCAGTGGACATCATGTTATGCCTGATCGGTGTATGTTCATATCCTGTAAGTATATCTTATTTCTACCTTAGGCTAGTAGTGTCCATGTCAAAGTTTTACAATTTGTTGATCCATCCTTCCACCCTCACTTGTAACCTCTGTGAAGTTTGTAGACAGTAACAACCATGCATTAATAATACTAAAATAGTGTTATATCAGTCTCGGGTATTATTAAAACAATGTTTTCAGAGGCAGCAAGATGGTTGATTGTTTACCAGGAGAGCAGTCTTTACTGTTTCTCAAAGCAATTTTCATTTGATATCCCTGGGCATTTTAAATCCTTGTGGGGGAAAATTGTAGGCATGCCATTTGGTTTTAGTCGTGCTTATAACTAGCCACATTTGGTAGCTCTTTTTATTCAACTTAATGCATCAGCTACATCAGGAGAGAAGTGCTAAGAAAATAGCCCTAGGTCTTTTGGAAATTACCTTCCTACTGCTTTCTCCTCTTCTAATGGACAATAAGCTGTGAATTCCCTTATTTCCTTTTGACTGGAAATAAAAAAAACAAAACAAAAGCAGCGCGATCTGGCTTTTTTTTTTCTTTGGATATGTTGTATAGAAATTGCAAATTTGTTAATGACTGCTTTTGTGTGACCACAGCTTACATAATCAACCCAGAGTGCATTACACATGTAACACTCATCATATGTAATCGTTTAGGATTTTTAAAACAATGAAAAAAATGTGACATGTTTTGAAAAGTGTGCTTTAGTAGTCACTGTCAATTAAGGCCCACATGTTGAAATAGCCGGGGCATGGAGAAGCCAAAAGTTCTTCTAATGGTGGGAGGCTCCAAAAAGAGAGTTAATCTTTGCAGACTCCAATGTTGAAATGCCCATCTTCTCCCACGTAAATAACATATTTACAGCCAATAAAGAAAGACAGTTTTGGTCTGTATAGCTAATCTCCCCCTTTATAAAAATTGTAAGGGTGTTAATTTGTTTTAAAACTCAGAGATTCGGATAGTGTTGAGGCTTAAAATTAAGGGAGTGGCCACGCTGATTGACAGATATGTCAACACAGGTGGCTTTAGCGGCTAGCTGTTTGCTAGGCCTCAGCTCTGAAGCCTCTTCACTGTGGTTTTGTTAGAGCATTTGAACATTTGTAATGGAATTATCCAAAAAAAAAAAAAAAAAAAGTCTTGCCATGTGGTACAATTAGTTTGTGCCACACTTTTGGAGAGTGAAAGTCTACGATTTTAGTGTTACTTAGCAGTAATTAGCAGGTATGTGTGTCTGTTCATTGCATCTATAGAGTTTATGAATGCAGCTTTCTATCCAATCATACTACTTCTTAGGTGATAATTTCACCCACCTCCACCCTCTTGTCTTAATTTGTTCACGTGTGGCTCCAAAAAAACAAAAGCAGCAAAACCAGTAATATTGATGCTTTGAAATGCCTCATTAAGAAACAAGGCTTGTGTAGAGGTAACTCCATGAGCATTACTGTCCTTCAAAGTTGTCAAAATCATGTTGTGTATCACTATCTTAAGGTCATAAAAACCCATTTTAGGGCTAGTAAGATGAGCAGCTGTGCCTACTGTGGCGGAAGGCTGAGTGTAAGAGACCTCCTGACCTCTATTACACATCTAAAAGTGGTAGAAACAAACTATTCCACTTAAGATTCCTCTATGATTTCTCTCCTCTTGCTCTTGCTCCCACAGCTGTTAAAGGTGTGAAAATGTTAAAAGGGATTAAAAAAAAAAAAAAAAAAAAAAAAAGAGTGCTGCCCTTTGAGACCATGCACACACACAGGCCAACAAAATGAAGCCACAGACATGCGTATAATGTAATAAATCAATGCACCGACATGGAGACAGAAGAATACATGATTATATTGCTACAATAAAAGAGAAAATGTGTATTTGTAATGTAAAACAAGGACTGCTGTCATCTTTCATTCTATTCTCTGTGTCTAGCATACAATGATTTCTTTCTCTCTTTCTTTCCCTGTTGTAAAATTAGCTATAGGGAACACATCTTTTTTCTTCCAGAAAGAACAAGGAAACATTGTTAAACCAAATTTAATTAAATAAGGGTGGGCTTTTGTTAAGGAATGAAAACTCATATTGTAAATGAGCGCTTTTTCCCAAATGAATAAATAATTGTGTCTGAGTGTGTGCTCCATCAGGATCGGGACCTACGGGTTGGAATTCACCCATAACCGATGAAAGTCAACATATTTGAGAAACTCTCAAGGGGATGATGAAGATAATGCACATGAGTAACAAATGCACCACACAATATGTTTAAAGCTTTGTTTATACATTCATTGCACTGGCTTGTTTGCAGTTGTTTTCTCCTTTCTAACCTAGAAGCATGTTTTTAGGTCTGTAGAGCACTTTGTGGCTTACTTAGTGTATAGCCAACATATTACATCTGTAAGCAAGACTACTGCGTAAGCAAAATACAATTGTAGGGGAATATGTATTGATTATTCTATTAGCTAACGTAAAGTGCTCTGCTGGAATTTCTTACTTTAATACCTATGCATGGCAGTTTTGAAGTTAGTTAAAAACTTTGTTTAGTGTTCCATTACCATATCATGTTTGGGTAAAATACTCTCCCATATGACCACCTCAGTAGATCAACAGGTCAAATGTCAAAAATTGAAAGCTTCACATACTGATAATGTGATAGAGCTTGTAATGTGTTAAATGGCAGCAGTCCTTATAAGCAGAGAATGTAGGTGCTTGTATAAAATTAGCCTCCTGAGACCCCTCATATGGGAACATTACATTTGACATTTCTGCTCAACAAAGACCTGCTGCATCCCATGCATCCTAAACAAGAGCTTAGGTCTCAGGAGGCTAGAGCAGATGGACACAATAGGAAATATGAAGGAGGACATTAACATGTAATCCCAAAGACCATCTTAGAAGTTGAGTGGATTGATTAGAATTCCGTGGTCATTATGATTATCACATTAACTTATTGATTTAGCAATGAAGCTATGTACATGATGACTGGACATTTGTAGAGGAAAGCCTAGAATTGTTGTGGAAAACTTTGGCTCCAGCCAGTTTTATCTGAACCAACCAGTTGTCCTTCCTGGGACATAAAATTATCTTGTTTTTTTAAAATGTGTCATTTCTCACAAGATGTCCTTTGTCATTGGTTGGATCTGCACAAACTGCACAATGGAGATTTAATAAAGGGGCTATGATTATTATTTTCTAAACCAGTATTTCTAGACCAATATAAGGAGGTCAATTGTGTTTCTTCTTGATGCCAAAAAGAGCCATTACTGAAAGCAATACAACCATCATTGATGAAGGTCTTTGAATTAGTCACAGAATCTGTTTGATATAACTAGTATCAGCCATATACTGTGAAGTCAATTATGGACAGATGCATCAGATACAGACACAAGGCTGTAGATAAACTTTGTTCAAATTAGCTAGCAAACAGAAAGAGCTTTTTCCTCACATTCTGTTTGATTTGTTACCCTTAAATGGGGTAAAGTTTTGAACAATGACAGATATAAACCACAATTTGATACACAGGTAGCTTTTAGTTTGACAGAAAAAATCTCTTAAGTTCATGAAGTCAAATTATGTGTCTGCACGCCTCTCACATGTAAAGCAGTAGACACTGTAGGTACCTCAGACACTGCATGGTGGAAATCCAGTCTCACTCCAGCCATTAATTCTTTCAGTTTCATTCACACATATCATGCGCGCGCACACACACACACAGTGGTATAGTTTAGGTGGATTTTCAAAGGGGATTTGTTCTTAATAAAAATCCAATTCTGACTCCACAGGATCCTTATCCCACTGAGAGAGTGAGGGTTTGAAGAAGATAGAGGAGGAGTGGAAATACAGCAGCAGAATTAATTGGACAGTGATGGAGACACAGAGATGACTATGTACCAAACAGTGAGGACTTCTTTTTTCAGGACAGCAGCTTCTGAACTAATATATGAAAAAAAAAAGATTCTTCCAGGCACTTTAATTAACTTAATAATGTTTATAATGTCTTAACCTTACAGTTAGAGTTTCACTACTGAAAACTGTGTTGGATTAATCAGAAAAACATCCATCCATCCATCCATCCATCCATCCCAGTTAGACTCACCCGAAACACCTTACCTAGAAGGCATTCAGGAGCCCAGACATCTTCAGGGGATGCTCATTTCTGCCTCTTGTATTCATGATCCCATGCTTTCAGTCACTACACAAAGCTTACCATAAGTCAAGGTAGAAATGTACATTAACCAGTAAATCAGTATTTTCACCTTCATGCCCAGCTCTCTTCTCACCACAACATACCAGTATAATTTCCACATCACTACAGATGCACTAATCCAATTGGATGATATATATAGTATAGCACTGTATGGTAATGGTAGAAACAAAAACTGGCTGCTCCAATGTCAGATTCTCCAATGCGCCACTGAAAGTACAGAAAGCCAACTATAAGAAACAAAAATAATACTGGACAGAGTCTGTACTCAAACAACAATGTTGCACCTCTTCTACAAATCTAACTATTACAGAGGGAATCTGTATCTCTATACAGTTAGGTCCATAAATACATGGACAATGATATCCATCCATTTTCTTCTGCTTATCCACTTCAGGGTTGCAGGGGAGCTGGAGCTTATCCCATCTGTCACAGGGCGATAGGCAGGGTACACCCTGGACAGGTCGCCAATCTGTTGCAGGGTTAACACGTAGAGACAGACAACCATTCACACCTATGGCCAATTTAGAATCACCAATCAACCTAACCCCATGCATATCTTTGGACTGTACCCAGAGAAAACCCACACAGACACAGGAAGAACATGCAAGCTCCACACAGAAAGGCCACAGCCTGGATTTGACCCCAGGACCTTCTTGCTGTGAGGTGACAGTGCTAACCACCACGCCACCCTTGGGCAATGACATAATTTTTAAAAAAATTTGCTGTGTGCATAACCACAATGGATTCTAAATCAAAGAATCAAGCTATAATTGAAGTGCCAACTTTATTAAATTAAAGCTGAAAGTGTGTGCTTCAATCACATCTTGATTGTTTTATTTAAAATCCACGGTGGTGCTGTACAGAGGCAGAATTACAAAGAAAATTGTGTCCTTGTCCAAATTCTTATGGACATAACTGTATGTGTGTGTGCTTGTTCTTGTGTTGCTTTGGATGTATGGTTTGGCACCCAAAATTTGCACTGTTAAGTGTGAATCTGTTAGATGAGCAATTGTCATATTTTGCTTAAAAGTCATTTTCTCTAAGCTCCAATCCTCAAGAAAGCTGCAAGTCGCAGTTGGCACATTCTGAACAGGCTTGTATGATCAGGATGATCTGTTAATGTGCCAAAAAAATCCAAGTATAAATCATCAAAACCAGGCGTTAATTCTGCTTGCATGGTAAATGGAATTCCTTTTAATTTGAGGCTGTTGTGTTTTTTGAGTTTGGGGATAATCTTAGAAATGAGCCTTAGCTCAAGATTTACTGAACTTTTAAAATTTGAATAGGTTTGTGTCTGGTTATTCAGTTTGTTTATACTCAGTAGTTATGTTTCTGTAAAGAAGTTTGCCATGATGGAGTCCAATATTACATGAACATGTTTTTGATATTTGCTCAAGGAGTTTGTCCTGTTCCTGAGGATCAGTAAAGCTGTCAGTCTGAACTACGTTCTGCTACATGCTACATGCATTATTATCAGGTTGTTAATCTTGCCACCAAAAACTATAAATCAGTGAGGTTTCACTGATTTTAAATCATAAAACCTTGAAGCAAAAAGAATGTAAAATATGGTCTTTAAACCAAAAGATTTTGTTCCACCCAAATCTCTTCAAATCTTTTTGACACATCTGGCAAAAATAACAGAAGGAAGAGTAAAAACAGAACCTTCCAGATTTATGGTGTACATATGTTTATCTATATTATATTACCTCCTGTTGCTGTAAAGTTACTTGCAGCCTAAAGGCATGAACTGATATTTATGTAATTCACAAAACAGACAAAATAACTTGAAAGAGGCAACTTGAAAGCATCCCCTCGTGATTTAATACAAATTAATGTTGTTGTGAATAATGAATATTTACAGCCTCCAGGTATCAAATTATGCAATAATTAATTGAAGTTAACGTCACACCGTTGCCTTTCTGTGTAATGATGTTAAATAACTAGTACACTTGATTTTCAATCAATCAGAGTGTCTGTCTCACATCAGAGATCAAGGGGCAGACTTAAACGCTGAGCAACAGCTTTGGGGCCTTAGGCTTTAAGGTATTTGCTTTCTAAAATGCATCTTTGAAGTCACATCAACTGACTCAAGTCAACTTGCCAACCAAGAGAAAAAAGGAAGATTCCGAAGATGTCATTTGGGTTTCAAATACTCGTCCCTGAAGCTTGACAGGTGGTTCTTTAAAGTGGGAGGCTTTCTCCTTCAGAGAAGACATGTGACTTCACAGCAAAGTGATTTACCTTTGTGTCTTTAGAGACATTTCAAACCTCTCCTGCATGATCCACTTCTCAACTGTATGTTGAGACTATGTCAAACACAAATAATACTTAGAACATACCTGAATTCCACATTCCTCTCCTGCTCTGAGCTTGAAAATTATGGAAATACAACGTTTGATGATTTACAGGAGTATTACTTTAACACCCAGTATAATCTAGACTAATTACACTAGAAATACAAATGTCTCCAGTATATAAACACTCTTCCTTGGTACGTGCAAAATACAGCCTGCCTTTGAAAAAAGTATGTTTTAAAGTTGCATTAATTACATTCTTAATATTAACAGTGGCTCAAATGGCTATTTAAGGCCCCAGTCACATAGGGCTAGAAACTGGTCTGCAAGTGTCTGGCAACCACAGATGCTAGGGAAAAATGTGTATTCCCCAATTGGGTGGCAAGTGATTGCTGGCAGTCACTAGTGTGAAACTGGTCGCAAAGTGATATACAATGCTGCACCATATGATTGCTTTGGTCACAAGGAGGTTTGCATGTTTCCGTGGTCACCCATAGTTTGTGCAGAAGATGCCAACTTGTCTGCAAACACTAGCAAACAAGTGAAATGCAAAGTGATAGGCAAACTGGAAATGGAGACAGTTCACCTTCAAAGTAAAAGTTGTGCCTTTTGAAACCTGTTGCTTGCAGCGATAAGGCACAACCCTTACTTCGAAGGTGAATGGTCTCTGTTTCCGGTTTGCATTGCCCTTTTTGAAGTTTCACTACAGTTCTGAGAGTAAATGGTGTAAATGCCGTGTTTACAGACAAGTCAATGTCTTGCAAACTACATGCAACCATGCAATATATATTTATAATACATTTCAGGTTTGCAGGTTGTAGTTGGAAATTGGGTCATTCAGTCACTTTGGGACGATTACAAGCAAAACAATTTAATGCTCTGTTATCGTATAACGTATAAATAAATAAATAAATAAATAAATAAAATTGAACTGAATTCGGTTTAAATGCTGCAGGTTGCCTCATACAAGAAAACACCCAACACAGTAAGCTTTACACATAACCAGTATTTGACCTTGGTAAACAATACAAATGGTTCAGAATTCTTCCTAACTGTCCTCTCTGCCAACGACATAAACCTGTGACCTTGCAGCCCACTTTTTTTTTCTTGTATTTTTTCTTTTTCCCCTGTAAAAACAGAGTGAAACAGGTGTTTCAACCATCTCATCTCCACCGCAGACATTTCTCACCCTCTTTGTTTTCTCTCTCTCTTCTCTCTCGCAAGTCCCTCCTTCTCCATCAAGGTGGCAAACAAAAGCCGATTACCATATTCATGAGCCCCCCGGATGACAAATGAAAGCAGGAGCAAAAGAAAGAACAAAATACATTCTTTATCGTGCTTCCATCGCATATTGATCATCCTTTCAACCGCAATTATTTTCTCAGTCCCTTTGATGCTCTTACTCCTCCCTCACAACTTTTATTTTCACTCTATTTTCTCTCTCTTGTCTGTCAAAAGACTGTTTAGATCGAGGCACCAGGAGAGAACTATCTGTGTGTGTTTGTGAGTTTAGCACATTATGATGCTGGAAAGGCTAAACACCTTGTACTAGCTTATGTAATGTGATACAGTGTGTGTTGTGTGCGTGTTGTGAATGAATGCAGAATTTGATGAAGACAATGGGTTTGTTGATACACTTGTAAACTTGGCAGGTGTTTGTATCTGTGCAACAAATTTATAGTCATACCTTTATGTAGCAGCACAGGTGACTGAATTATGAACAGTGTTCGGTAAGTAATGTGTTACTGTAATCACATTGCATTTTTCAGTAAAGCAGTAATATAAAGCATTACTGCACTAAATTCAGTAATTATATTACAGTTACAATTATGTTGTTACAAAGGTTCTTCAGTTATCTGCCTGGTGGGTGGATAGAAAGGAAAAAAAAAAATCAAACAAATATGCTTTTTTCTTCCTGCGCACTTGCGCTACAATCAGCTGATTTCAGATCTTCTGCCGGAGAAGGAAAATGGTGGAGCGGACTACTACTTTATTTCAACTCAGCCTACAAATTTCCTTTAGTTGTTTTTCCACACAAGTAACATCACAGAACATTCCTTTTTTGCACCCTGCCTTTCTGCCTCATTGGTATCATGCATTTTCGTCCTCCCTTTGAACTGTCTGCAAAACATGGAGGGGCAGTAAAGTTTTTATGCTCAGCAAAAAAAAAAAGGGTTGTTGCTAAAATTACTGGTTGCTCATGACCAACCCACTTTTTTTGTTGTGTTTCTTATCATTTTCATTAGTATCTGTTTGTGGCTCAGGGATCTGTTGACTCCCTGCTCTGTCTGTGTCCCTTCCTCTTTTTTCCTTCTCTCAACGTCTGTATCAAAAAGTCAGGCCACAGCAAAGACACTTTGAGGTAGTCAGTCAAGCAAATACAACAGTTCAATAGCTCTAATCTATTAGCCTATCTAATTTTAATTTTAATTCAATTTAATCTGAAGCACATTGAGTTTATTTATGTGAACTGCACTGCACAAATAAAACTTATGTGACCAGACTCCCACTGATCTTATTGTGATTTGCTTCCTAGATTTCTCTTTTTGTTTGATTCTGTAACGTAAACACGAGATTCTTCTGATCACTTATGGGGTTACTTGTCTCCTTTCCTTATTTCCTTTTCATCAGTGTTTGTTCCTCAGTTCTGCCCTTTGATTTTTTTCTTTCTTTTGATTCTATCTACGTACTACGCTCATCATTTTATCACTTCTTATCTCTTCCTTGGTTGTTCCATTGTTTTGACCGTGTCCTCGTTTTCCTTCTTTTTTCTGTTATACTTTATCTCAGCTGTCTTTTTAAATTTTTATTTTTTTCCTTCCATTGCCAGGTTTTTCTTTACTTTTCCAAGTTTTAATACCTTTACAAATCCTTTCATTTCCTCCCTCTTTTCCTACTTTTTATATGCTATTCTTTCCAGCTTTACACCCCCCCCCCCCCCTTTTTCTTTCTTTTTTCCTTCTTTCTTTTTTTTTTTTTCTTTTTCTTTTCTTTT
>VUQS01032915.1:22862-39086 GCA_015108495.1 Heterochromis multidens
CTGTGGTTGCTGATGTAAATCTCCCCCAGGTTAAAACAAGATGATAATTAAAAATGTACCACAGGGTCACACTGTGGCTGTGTGTATGAGAGAGAGTGAGAGCGAGGATGTGTGTGTGTGTGTGTGTGTGTGTGTGTGTCTGTCTTACTGTGTGGCCTTTGTTGCTGTAAGAATGGGTGTGTATGTGTGGAAGGGGTGAGAATGCGGTGCCCATTAAAAGGTGTCCCTGCTGCAATCAGTGTACAGAGGCCTTGGGGCCTATTTGTTACTACATCAATCTGGAGTTAATGGAAACACACAAATGCACAGGCTTGTGCACACATCCAAACACATTTCTGCCTACAGTGCTAACATTGTCAGAAAGACCGCCAAACAGCAGGACACGCACACATGCATAACGGATTTATACACTTAAACACACACACAATACACACAGCTGTGAACGAAGGCAGCCAACTGGGCCAACCTCAGAGTGCAGCACACACTGATTGGTACACAAGCAAATCTTAATGAGATTCTTTCAGTGCTGAATTCTTGTTTCATTTTTCTTTCATAGATTCTTCACCTCACCTGTCTTGTTTTTGCATGACCAGCTTATAGATTTTAGTTCACGTTCCTGTTAGACATCAGATTTCCTCTTGCTTTCATTACATTACTACAGCAACAGCACTTAAATGTCATTTTTGAGGTTGATATAAGTTGCCAATCCAAACAAACTTTTACTCTAAATCTGAAAATCATCCACTGAAGATGAGTCAAAGTGAAAGGACAAAATTTTAAAATGTCATGGTTTCGACTGTCTGCCAGGTCGCATCAGTAGATAAGGCAGCACTGCAGCGAGTACCATGTGGGTGCTGCAAATATTTAAGTGCAAAGTAAATTGGTTTGAGAAGATATCTGCACATAAGTCATTGTTAGTCGTTGACTGGGGGAGATAAAAGAACAAAAACGCAGCAGGACTGCAATGGATAAAGTGCACACTGACAGAGAGCAGTAGGCCAGCAGAGTGCTCACAGAGCCACCGTCTCTGTATTATCTCACATGAGACTCTAAATCTCTGCCAGCTGTATGGCTGCTGTTCTGTGGTCAAATCTGACCTCTAACTTTTCTACAGATGGAGGCAATGACCCTTCAGGGTTTAGTAAAGTATCCTTTTACAAAGCCACCAAGAGCTATACTAGCTGATGTGATGATTTTGGCCAAATGGCCTCAGTGTGATTCACAAACCAGGCTACACTCATAAGATGTTTTCCGATATACAGTCGTTACAAGAAACACAATATAGAGAAAGTTAATCAACACAGACTGAAATGCATATTGGAAATTTCTCAAGTCATGATTTATGACGAAGGACAAATTCTAATGCCAAGGTACTGTTCCCTTTATGTAGGAATACAGGAGGTAAAAGCAGAAGTCAGGGTGATGGATGGGGTGTTGGGCAGCATTCCATCACAGACCTGCAAATAATGCTCTCCTTTCTCAATTTAACTCAATTAAATTAAATTCAATTTTATTCAATTCATATAGTGCCATATCACAACAATAGTCGCCTTAAGGCACTTTATATTGTAAGGTAATGACCCTACAATAATACAGAGAAAACCCCAACATTCAGACGACCCCCTATGAGAAAGCACTTGGAGACAGTGGGAAGGAAAAACTCCCTTTTAACAGGAAGAAACTTCCAGCAGAATCAGGCTCAGGGAGGGGCAGCCACCTGCTCTGACCGGCTGGGGGTGAGGAGAGGGAGACAGGACAAAAGACTATCATTCACCTCAACCACTTAACTCCAGTGAAGTGACCCTAACTATTTTATCTGCTCCCATTTTAAAAAAAGAAGATGACTGCTGAATGTAAATCACAGAGTTGCAGAATCATGTACTGTTTGTAGGTTAATCTGCATCTTTCGTCAAAATGTATCTTGCTGGTGTCCACCGCAGAACATCTGTTAACACATTCAAGTACATTTCCATCTTTTGAGTTCATGTGTGCCTGAAAGGTCACAGTGAAGTAAAACTGATCACATTTGTTGCGACAGGGTAAAACTAAAGTGTTCATGGAAGTACCCCAATAGAAAACGTCATTTCACGAAGAGACATACACGAAGAGACACCAAAATTATGAGAACTTTGCACCAAGAATGGAGACGCCATTCTAAAAATGAGGACCTAGAGGATTACCACTTGAACCCAAGAATAAAGAAACGGAGAGGAATTGCAGTTCCTTACCAGGTGTGACTTCTATCACTGTGTCTTGTCTGTCTGGGGGAAAAAGGACCTTGGGAGGTTGTGTGGTCTGGAGGGCTGAAAGAGAGAAAAGAAAGGAAAGGGGAAAGGAGTCAATTATTAAAAGTGTGTTAGACTTTGAAGAAGTTTGGTCTAGTGGACATAATGCACATCATCATATAATGGAGTTATTTAACACAACAAATCTTAAACAGCTCAAATTTAAAGGGAACATTCATTTTATAACGGGCAGCACGGAGGCTTGGTGGTTAGCACTATTGCCTCACAGCAAGAAGGTCCTGGGTTCGACTCCACTATCTGGCCGGGGCCTTTCTGTGTGGAGTTTGCATGTTCTCCCCGTGTTTGTGTGGGTTCTCTCTGGCTTCCTCCCACAGTCCAAAGACATGCAGTTAGAGGGGTTAGGTTAATTGGTGATTCTAAATTGCCCATAGGTGTGAATGTAAGTGTGCATGGTTGTCTGTCTGTTTCTCTGTGTTAGCCCTGCAACAGACTGGCGATCTGTCCAGGATGTGCCCTGTGGCAGCTGGGATAGGCTCCAGCCCCCCTGCGACCCTGAATTGGATAAGAGGATGGATGGATGGATGGATTCATTTTACAACATCAAGGTGTTGATCGATACTTGGAAAAACACAGCTGTACTTAAGGTAAAGAGCCCCAAAAGTGCAGTGTTTTGTTAGGAAGAGCCCAGAGGAAGAGCTGACCTTTGCCCTATCAATTGATCAGCGGCCTGCAGTATCACAAAGCCAAATTTAAAGAGAATGGAGCTACCCAACTGTCACACCAACTAGATCCTGCCTCAGTCACAGAGGCAACTCACAATACAACTTTTCTCACCTAATGATTCCTTCCCGTCTCTGTGCAGGTGAACCTGTTGACGGACTGCCTTTGTACTCTGATGACCAGCAACACTCTCTGCTTCCACCTGTAGCACCTTTCCATTTTACCTCACTGACTCTGAAAACCAATGCTCTGCCCTGCCTGACACCCTTTTCCTTCACCACCTCCAAATGTCTAACAATCCTCAGTACTGTTGTTCTTCTTTAAAAGCCTGTCCTATTCCACATGCAATTTATTCTGTGTCTGAGATCATGAAGTTGGTTTCTAACCCTAACCCAACTAAGCATCAGCTGATCAACTCATATTGTGATCATTAAAAATGGCAAGTTACTATGCAAAGTCTTGTCCTATACTGGAAACAATTTGGGCTTCAGTGTCTTGCCTAAGGCATGCTTTGACATACAGAAGGAAGTGAGATTGAAAAAAAAAAAGTATGACATCTTATAAGCTGTTTTAGATTTTTTGTAAACACCAACCATCAGCCGGGTTGTATAGCTATTAAAGCTTCTTAAGTCAAATTATTTCTTACATTTAAGAGACGTTCTGCATATTGCAATTCAAACAGCCTGAGAGGGAACTAGACTCCTGCACCTCCTGTGAGCTCTGTTTTTAAGCTTTAGCAAATCTAGGCCATGACAAGAGACTTTGGCCAATTACACGTCGTTCAGACCAGATCTGGTGTAGTATAGGAGATAAGAGATAGGAGATAAGGCACAATGGTGCAATATCTTAAGCAGAGGACAGTACAGAGGACAGTACTTCTACCTGAAAGTGTGGGGTTAAAATCCTGCATGAAGCCAAACACTAGCACAAACTTAGTTTAATCCATATGATGCATGTGTACCGGTGCATTATGGGATGGGCGTAGAACAGAGAGGGGAAAACTGCAGGAGAAGGGCTATATATTTTTCAGATTCTGGTGGGTTTTTTTTTTCACCCTTTTCTAGATTTTTGCCTGCTGCAGCTTTATCTAACTTTTTTTTATTGCCAAATATTTGGTGGTGGGAGATGTGCTCAAGCAGAAAAATAAAGATTGAAATTGTTATGTGTGAAAATCCACACTTGGTTTATTTGATAATTTTTTTAGCATCCAGTAGACACAAACAACTGCAACAACAAAGCTGAGTCTTAATATCAGGAGTAAGTAAGTACAGATTTAAAAGGTGCTTGCACACTTACAACACCTTAATTACTTTGACTTTTAGTGAAACTTAGCAGATAGTTTCCCATGTTGGATTAAATGCTCTTTATGTGACTTTTTCAGTGGCAGAAACATTCTACGTGGATTTTTCTTTTCTTTTCTTTTCTTTTCTTTTCTTTTCTTTTCTTTTCTTTTCTTTTCTTTTCTTTTCTCCCTATACTTCTACTTCAGCCTTTCCCCTCAATAACACTGTCAATCTCTCTATCGTTCTATCCGTGTGTTTCTGTGACAAGACTGATAGTTTCATTTGCATTCTGAAGGTGCCGCTGTGCCCTTTTAAGATTAATGAGACAACCCTTCACCTAGACCTACTCTTGTTCTTTTCTTTTCTCTGTTCTGTTCTTCCTTTACTTTTCTCTCTTCTTTTCACAATTTTCCCATAATTTTGCTATACATATCTAACGACCACTGCACAGATTCTTTCCTCATTTACAATTTTACTTTTTTGTGGGGTACTGTGTTTAAAATTTCATGGCTCAAAATTTCATTTATATGATAGAAGTGATAGGGAGCACAAGTGTCACTTCGGCTAAGTTTACATAGATATATTTGCCTGCATCCTGCCTCAATGAAGCCAAACAGGAAACGTGTCATAGTGATGGTGCAGTATCTGTGTCTTCGTCAAGTGACAAACAAAAGATAATACGCAAACATCTGCATGTCGTTATGGAAGGTAAATTGTCTTTTTAAATATAATATTACCATAATCTCCCATGTAGTTAGACACAGCCTTGGATACATGTACCACTGATTATCTAAGTCCAAGAAGAAGTCTGTGCTAACCCGAATTAAAATCAAACTATCAAAAGGTCCGCATCAAACAGATGATAATGATGGGGTCGGTGTTTACTTCTAGCACCCAGACTCATAGAAACACAGCAGCAGGAATTAGAGATCCCTGAACTTTTTAAAATGGCTGCTTGTGTTGAAAATTACAGGACGCAAAGGGAGATTGAAAATGTCAGAAAAGTAAAGCACTTGTTTCAGGAGCAAAGAGGACCTGCTGAATGAATATGCTCAGTTTTTCTTTCTTTTTTTGCGGTAGAGTGTAGAAAATAAATGTAAATTTAAGTCATGAGTGGGTGCCATGCAAGTCGCGTACATTTGGTTTATCAAAACTAAAAACAGCTGCTGCTGGAAATGAGGCTGTTTAGAACAGAACTGGGGGATGGAAAACCAAACAATAATCAAAAATAGACGGAAAAGTGTTGGATTGCAATTCTCTGCGAGTTTGACAATATGCACAACCCCTTTACTAAGATATGCAGCAATTTGATCTGTTGAATGAATACTGAATATGGAATTAGTGCTGTTTCCTCTGGTTATTGGAATGGACAGGCATTTAGCACTTTACCTAGCAAGTACTTTTTAGCCACATTTGACTTTATTTGACCTGTATATTCATAAAGCACTTTATTCAGTGCACTTTATCTACCTTTCATTCCCAGCTTAACCAATTTAGAGTCACCACTGAACCTAACATGCATATTTTTGGATTGTGATAGTAAACTGGAGGTACCCAGAGGAAAGCCCTGCAGGCACATTGAAAACACACAATGTCCAACCAGAAGGCCCAGGGGGTTAGGAGGTTTAAAACCAGAACTTGTATGCTGTGAGGTGACAGTACTAAATGAACTGGTTCTTATATTGTGCTTTTCTACTCTACATGCCTCATTCACCCATTCATACAAACACTTTTTTCTACACCTAAGTGCTTTCTGTCTAACATTCATACACATTCACACACCAATGAATGCAACAGAAAGCAACTTGGGATTTAATAACTTGCCCAAGGATACTTTGATTAGTAGATGACTTGCTCTATCTGCACAACTTCCTACTTGTTATTCTTAGGACTGCTCTAAAAGTTAGATACATGACATTTAAATGTTGACATGCCTACAACTAACTTTCAACTACTTCTTCTTCTTGTTATTGATATTCCTTTGTAAGTTTGCCCTGAGAGGTCAAATGCACTGCAACTTAAGAAAACACCAGCAAATAAAAAAATGCTGCAAAAGCACACAAAACACAACGGAAGTGCTTTTGAGGAGACAATAATGTGACCGAACAGCTGCGGAAGTGACAAGCTAACAGTAAACGGCTAACAGAAAACCTGTATCTACAGTATTATATGAATCATGCGATTTAAACAAACACAGATGAATCCTCCGCTTCTTTTAAGCACGTCTCAGTGCAATCCTTCACATGGTTCGTTTTTTGCCACTTCCACAGCTGTGCTGTCGTGTTATTGTCTCCCCCAAAACACTTCCGTTGTGCTTTGTGTGCTTTTGCAGTGTTTTTGTATTTGCTGGTGTTTTCTTAAGTTGCGGCGCATTTGATCTCTCAGGTCCACCATACCTTTGTCTATAAGATGGCGGAAAACTGTGAAAAATATCCAGCATACGTAGCCGATACTGGCAGACCCCCTGTTTTGAGCAGGTGGACCTGGTGACCTGAGGGTAATTTTGGCTCGAGCAGTAACAGTAGCAAACAGAAACGGGTTGATGGACCTCTCAGAATTCAGGCATCAAGCTCGACTCTCTTGCACTCACACAGATTGTACGCTTCTGCAGCAGTGCCTGCAACTTGTGAGTGAGACGCACACAAGTGTGCGCATACGGCCTTTGTCAACAAGGCACAACGTCTACGTAGTTTTTAGCTGAATATTTATGTTTCCTGGCAAAATGGACAGTCAGAAGAAAAAGAAAGGTGGAGGAGAGAGAGAGAATAAAAAAAGAGAGAGCACCAGACAGGACATGTAGCTAAATGCTGAAAAATATGCCATAATCAGGACAAGGTCAGTGAAAAACAGCAGCTAAAACACACATACACAAACTTAGCGTATTTACACTATTGTAGCATAAGTTCAGGTTCAGTGATATCCAGCAGTTATCCTACAGATGTCATGATAATATTGTTAAAGTAAATTGTTCTGGCCATGATAATTATGTAATGAAAATGTGATATTGTGACAGCCCTAACTAATAAACAGGTTTAGTGTACAAAATTAGCAACCCGCTGGTTTGCTTGAACACACTGGTCTGGAATAGACTAAATTTTCCAGCCTGATTTATTGATTCAGTCAATCTTTGTTTGTATTTCTTCATGTTTACTAATATTGTTTTATAATAGTATTATACTAGTACAGTTTTAGTATAGTTCTGTATCTGTATTTGATTATTCATTTTTTTCATTTGTCAGATATGGCCAACAACTTACTAATTTTATACCCTAACTCAAAAAAACTAATTACCAAGAACAGATCACAAGGACTGAAATGGCAGCTGCCTCAGTGCAGTGCTGTTTCAGCTGCACTTTGGGTTTCAAATAAGATCTGACCTTTTACAGTTACATAGTTCACTGCAGTCTAGCACATTCAGTCGGGCAAAGCAATAATCACATGCTAGACCCCAGACACATAGGCAAAGTTTGTTTTAGTGCTCATGACCTTCTGCAATGGAATAAAAACTGTTTATGTCATCAAACCTAATGTGAACTTCTACGCTATTTTGAAATTTTGAGACACCAAGATTCTCAACACAGCAGACTCTCCTGTTAGCATTTAAAACAATATTACCAATTACAGTGCCATTTTCTGAGCATAATGATAATTATTCCTGCTGTCTGACCCATAATGTTTTGGACTGCAAATGGAATGACCTCAGCATTTCAAGGGTCACTTGATTTTGACCTTTTGCTGCTTTCTGTCCAGAGAAATGTTTTTTGCTTCTGCTCTTAAAAAGTCACAACGACGAATATAGGGAGTCTGGTGTGATTTCATTGTGTCAGACCCATTTTAATCAACAATTTGGTAAAGAAACAATATATCAGATTAGATTTACTATGTGGTTTACCCAACATAAAGGACTTGGGTTTGCACCAGATAACTTAATAAGTTAATTTTATAAAAATTAAGTCATCATATGTACAGTACAAGTGAACCAAAAGCTCAGGGTCAGACAGCTCTAAAAATCTTTTTTTTCTTTTTTTTTTCTAATTTCAGGCCAGGTTTACTGTACATTAACTGACTTCTGGGAATTTCTGATAAAGTAATCTCAGGAACAGAAAATGATGTGGCTTTGAGCAAAAAGTATATTACTGTATTATATACAAAGTAGTACAAAATAGTCATTGACATATCCAGCTGAAGAACAACTTCCACACTATACTAAAAGATTTGAATAATCACATATTTCAGCTTGGACAGACCCCCTCTGTCATGCCTCCTCTTCTCAACACCAGAAAAAAAGGCGTACATTTTGTGCTGTTAAGTGTGCATAATCAGATTCTACATTCTGTATATCAAATTGATTTGACCTTTTAGGAAATTATAAAATGTCCAAGCAGGGAATGGGCAGAGACACGGGAGACATTTAGGCTTAGTGTGGATACATTTAGGTTGTATGTCATGCCCTATTCACAGTAAACTGAAATATTATTTTTTAAACCAAATGCTTACAAAGCTTTACAAAGGAGAAAGAGGCATAGCATTTCTCTTCCACTTCATTTCAAAGGTACAGATGAGAACAAAATGTTTAGCCCCCCTATGAAATTTAACATTTTTGTCAGTGCTTTTTTAACAAAGCAAGGGGTTTTCAACATAGAATTTCTAAACATTATGTGTTATTTAGAAAGCATACATTTTTTCTATACTAAAGTTATCACAACATTTCCAAGTGTCAACAACTGGAGTGAGAAGTATCGTTGAAAACTACAACAAACGACTGCAGGCTGTTATCCAGCAAAAAGGATACACAATTGCATATTAGCATCAGGGGAACAAATAATTGTGACCCTGGTAGTTTTTGGCTTTTGTGAAACTATTTTGTTTCTGTGTACAAAGTAAAATAATGTAAGCTGTGTTAAAAATTCCTCACTCTGTTTAACTGTGCTTGGGAAATACTTTAAAAAACAAATGAAATTTCCATAGGGAACTAATTCTGTCTTCATCTGTAGTTTGCCATGATTAATACCCCATATTGCATTAAGAAAAGAAAATGAATAGTTATATAAATGGAAACTAAACTAAAATGCAACATTTTGAACAATAAAAAATAAACTGAAAGACTGAACTCAATCTAAATATGAAATGAAATTGAGAATATGAGTGCTGCAAATTTAAGCATGTTTATTTGTGAATTATTTGTGCTGTCTAAATGGATGGAGTGAACACTTTCAGAGAGAAAGAGAGTGTGTGCACTTGTGTGTTCGTGTATGCGTGTAAGCTTTACATTCAGAGTTAATGTTGTGAATGTAGGCCAAATATGAACGTACTAACTGATATGCAGATATGCTTGTGTGGGTGTGTGAGCATGTTAGTGAAAAATGAGTGTGAATTTCCATGCATGAGTATGCATGCATTTATTTAATTGCTAGTGTGTCTGCGTGTACATGAGTCACACATGCATATTCATTTTTATGCTGGGATAGTTTTGGTGTGACTTGTGAGTCAGCTGGTACCTTTCATAAATTATATGAATTTACGTCAGTAATGTTTGCAAGTTTGTTCATTTGACAGTTTTATTCAACACAAACAAAGACATCAGATTCATCATGACGTATTTAGATCTGGTGTGTCATTATGAGCTGCTAACACTAGAGGTAACCATACAAAAAAAGAAAACTTACTTAATGGCATTAAAATCTTGAATATTATCTAAATTCAACAACTCAGTCAGTTAGATATCATTAGGCATTGCGTTGGAAGCAGTGTTTACATGTCTACAATTATTTCAACTTCATTTTCAAGGGAATCCAATAAAGAATAGTTGTGTTTAAAGTAAACTCTTCCAGCATTAACTAAAGCATTAAAGCCTTAATTTTGTTGCTGTAGATATTTTTCTCCAAGCTTGTTATCAAGAAAATGGTAAACTATTTTCTTAATTTATTTTATTTTTTTTGTTTCAAGAAAAAAAAAATGCAAAAGTACAGCAATGGGTTTTTTGCACCTAACACTTCACCATTTTAGCTTTCACTAAATGCATAGTATTTTGGGTATATTTTTTTTTATTGTAATCTATGTATTTCTTCACAGTAAAAAACTGTTACTGTTACTGCAAAACTTGTTACTGAATTTTTTTTCAGTCTTACAAAACTGAAGTCAATCCTGCACAACTACTTCATATTTACATACAAGTAATGCATCTTGCCTAAATATCATAAGGTTTTTGTTATGCCTGAGGACTTCTTGTTTGTGTTTCCTAATTTGTGAAATATGGAAGCAGTTGATGTTGTGTCATTGGACACTTGGTTTTTCGTTCAAAAATGCCTTAATTCTTTTTGGTATAAATTTATCACGCAGTTGCTGCAGAATTCTCGGCTACACATCCATGATTTGAATCTCCCGTTCTACCACATCCTGAAGAGGCTTTATTGGATTGATATCTGGTGACTGTGGAGGTCATTTTAGTACAGTGAACTCATTGTCATGTTCAAGAAACCAGTTTGAGATTATCTGAGCTTTGTGACATGGTGTGTTTTCCTGATGGAAACAGCCATCAAAAAATGGGTTTACTGTGGTCATAAAGGAATGTACATGGCCAGTAACAACTTCAGCAGTCATTTTGACAGTACATGTCTACATGCACTGAGTTGCTGCCATGTGATCAGCTCATTAGATGTTTGCATTAACATGCGGTTGGACAGGCGTACCTAATAAAGTGCCTGATGAGCGTATACAGGTCAGAAGTTTACATAAACTCGTCATGAGCATGAATGTCATGTTAATTTTGGGGCTTTTAATGACTTCTTTGAACTGTACTTTTTCCCAGGTAGAATGATTGCACAGCATACATTTTTAATGACTGAAAAAAAACAAGGATTGGATCCACAATTTTGAATTTATTTTGGATTCTCTCTAAGCCACACAGGGTCATAAGTATACATACATACATACATATGATTCCCCATGGGGAGAGTTGTGTCACAAAGGGCATCTGGTGTAAAATCTGAATGAGCCATACTGTATTGGTCGAGACCCAGGTTAACAACAACTGCCTGGAGAGTAAGAGGATGCCTGAGGAATGGAGCGGAAGTGTACTGGTACTGATTTTCAAGAAGAAGGGTGGTGTGTAAAGCTGTAGTAACTGCAGAGGGATAAAGTTGATGAGCCACACCATGAAGCTATAGAAAAGCATTGCTGAAGCTAGGTTAAGAAGAGAGGTGATGATCAGTGAGCAGCAGTGTGACTTCATGCTGAGAAAGAGCACTACAGATAAGATCTTTGCTTTGAGAGTGTTGATGGAGAAGTATAGAGAAGGTCAGAAGGAGCTTCACTGTGACTTTGTGGATCTCGAGAAAGGATATGATAAGGGTACCAAGAGAGGAACTGTAGTACTGCATGAGGAAGACAGGCGTGACAAAGGATGAGAGTGGTGGAGGATAGGTTTGAGGACAGCGAGACAGTGGTGAGGTGTGCGGTAGGAGTCACAGATGGGTTTGAGGTGGGATTACATCCTTTGAGCCCTTTCTTGTTTGCTGTGGTGATGGACAGGCTGACAGATGAGGTCAGGACTATAATGTTTGGAGACAACAATGTGATCTGTAGTGAGAGAAGGAAGCAGGTGAAAGAGAGCCTGAAGAGGTGGAGGTATGCTCTGGAGAAAAGAGGAATGAAAATCAGTAGCAGCAAGACAGAATACATGTGCGAATGAGAGGGAAACAGGTATAGCAGTGAAGCTGCAAGAGTAGAGTTAGTGAAGGTAGATGAGTTGAAATACCTGGAGTTAACCATCCAAAACAACGGATAGTGCATAACAGAGGTGAAGGAGAGAGTGCAGGCAGGGTGGAATAGGTGCAGATGATGTCAGGGGTGATTTGTGACAGAGGGATAGCAGCAAGAGTGAAAAGGAAGATTTGCAAGACGGTAGTGAAACCTGCTATGATGTATGGGAAACTGAGCTGGAGGTGGCGGAGCTGAAGATGCTAAGATTTTCATTAGGAATGACCAGGATGGACAGGATTTGAAATGACTATACCAGAGGGACAGGTCAGGTTGAGCGGTTTGGAGACAAACCGCTCACCCTCAATTGGTTGAGATTGAGGAAGATGAAGATTTGTGACACCTAAAGGGAGAAGCCGAAAGATGAAGAAGAAGGTTTGGGACAACCAAGATCTTTTCTTACCCCTAATCAGAGGGCTTTTGTTGCGTATGCCTTACCACAGACAGAACTGCATCTCTGTTTTGTATGCCTACAATCCACTCCCACACAGTTCATAAAATTGGTGTAAGATTGTTTTGAAACAAATTGCTGCTTTTGAAGGAAATCGGGCCAAAAATTACGTGGCAACAACAATGCAACTGCAGCAGGAAGTTATATGATGACTTAATTTGTATAAGACAGGGTCAAAGCATTCGGGCAGTCCTCTTTAATAAGCCTTAGGTTTTCTGTGCTAACACATTAGCACATCTCACTGTTAACATGTTTATATGAATTAATAAATTAGCCAGTTTGCATAAACGTGTTGCACTCCTTTAAGTGTTGTTCTAAACATACACAGTCTTAGACCTATTTAAGATCTTCCAAGAAGATGTGAAGCATGAATCATCATCAGAATTGGAAAGAAAAAAAAAAAAAAAACTTGCAGTAACCAAAAGCTGAATCACAGCAGCAGTGATGCAAGTTCAGCTTTATTATAATGTCAGTATGATGATCTGCTGCTGTGTGAAATATATACAGGCCAATTTCTGATGCAACAACCACTCTTTGGAGAGAGCCTGAAGGTGGAGGACGCAGTGTAAAGCAAGTGTGTGTATGAGATCGATGGGCTTTAATGTGACCCTGGTGCAAGTGCTGAGGTGAGGGATGCATATTCATTGTAGATCCTTATCACAGATACCATCTGCTCAGGAGCAATGCCACACTGGAGGGACACCCTGATGGAGGAAACAAGCACTCTCCCTTAACACTGCACATTGAGCTGAATGATTAAAGGTATAAATTAAAAATGAAGGGCTCTGGAGGGGAGAGAGGAGGTTGCAGATGAAAAAGAAAAACAGGCAAGCTTGGATGTGACAGGTATTAGGTGAACAGTTTTAATTTGCAACAACATAGAGACTAGCAAGTGTAGAGGATGTAATTTTACATTTCTACATCTTATGAAAACAGACTGGTTAGGCTTTTGGCTTTAGTGTAGGAATTTTGCAGAACACCCCAATTTTTAACATGAAATGAAAGGATATTCAATTCAATTCCATTTTATTTATACAGTGTGTGAACAGTTGTGCAGTGTTAGAATTGCTATGAGACACAAATATAGAGTAATATTGTGAATTGGAAAAACTACAAACAAAACTGTTTGTGACTTCCTAAACTTGCTGAATAACTTTTGCAGGGAACTTTAATACTTATATTCCATTTTCACTAACACACCATCTCTATGGGAAGGTTCAGAAATACCATGAAATGTATCCTTTTATTTAAAATCTAATTGTAACAGGCATTAATGCAGTAACTGCGACTGAAGCCTGCCGATGAGTCTCAGTTGAAGGTAAAATTCTCTTCTGAGAACAACAATGAACGACCCATTAGACTGTGACCCCAGAGATCTCTCATGGCTAGTTCTAAAATGATACCTGAGAACTGCGAGAGCAGAAAAAAAAATATGACTATTGAAAAAGAAAGAATCCCGAAGACTAAGAACATAACACTAAGACAGATAATGAGCAGCATATGGATAGCGAGAAACTATCGACAAGCACAGCTGGCTACTACCAGCTTCCAGTTTAAAAAACATATATATATGTGTGTGCGTCTGTGTGTGTGTGTGTGTGTGTGTGTGAGTGAGTGAGAGAGAGAGAGAGAAATAGAGAGAGAGAGAGCAAGGGAGGAAGTATAGTTAGTGATTCTAATTAGTTGATTCAAATCAGTTAAGGGACTGTTACCTAACTGCCGCTGGTCCCACCGACAGCATGGATGGGAACGCACACTATTTCCATCATAGGGGCTGGAGGGGACTCAGCCACCCATGGAGATTAAGCTAATTATCTTTCTGCTATCTGTAAGCTAAAGTGCTCTCAATCTCTCACAAAGGCTCATATTAAGCAGGTTGAATAACTGTCAAGAAGCTGAAGTGGAAAGTAATGCATCAACTTCTTGAATTAGTTTCATCTAACAGACACAATAAAAACAGTCAAGCAGCAGTCACTTAAGTAATAGAAAATAAAAGAAAATAATGATTGATTAGTTTATGTAAGGAACACAGAAATAGTTGGTAGAAGGTAGCATGTTAAAACCAACAAAGGTTATGGGGTGCATAAGTAGGGAGGATTTTACTATTTATATTTCTATCAGAAAGGAAATTTGCCACTTGATTTACATACGCAGTACAAAAATATGTGCCAATCATTAAATGAGTAAAAAACAAAAGGCGTAGTTTGATGACATCCCAAAGAAGCATGGATTAATGAGCTGTGGTCTTTGTCACTATTAGCAAAGTAATAATTAATCATTATTATTAATTCAATGTTTTATATTTAGTCAGAAATATTCCTGTTTTGTGATTTCATTCTAATGAAATAGCTGTTTCATTAGCTAACATAATGACAGCCACTAATTTGACACACAGTCAAAACAATTATGCTTAAAGTAACTTTGAGGATGTGCAAAACATTGTTATACCTGTATGCATTACCTGGTATCTGGCTGGGAATATGATGCCACTAACAAGTATGCTATACCAAATTTAAGAAATTGTTCTGTTCTGTGGGTTTTGGACATTGATGAAAACATTTAGGATAATATAAGTAAAAAAAAAAAATTTAGGATATCTAATGTTTTTAGAAATTTACGTTACATTTTTGTTCCAATCTGGCCATGATAAAAAGAGGGGGATAAATAGCATGGTAAGCTACACTGACACATTTTAGATGCACAGTTATGCATTTTCATTGCTGTAACTGATGCAAAATGTATTATTTACATTTTGAGTCCAATCTAGTTTTGTTCTTCTGCTTGGTAACAAACTAAGCTGTGCATTTGGATATATATATTTATATATTGTGTGCATAGTGCATTGGCCTAGACAATAACATTGCTATTATGTAAGTAGCTCTCAGTTCCCCCATCTGCTATATATAATTACAAGTCAATACTGATTATTAATGATTAAATTGTGGAAAAAAATGAAAAGGCCCAAATTTAAACGAACCAGAATTATTCTTAAATAATTAGTGTTGTGTCCTATGCACCTTGTTAGAGAGTTTCTGTTTACTTGGTAATTGGATTACTTCTAGATACCTACAGGTAAAAGAGGTTATCTAATGGTCACTTCATGAATGTTAGCTAGAGGATGTAATTCCACCTTAAAAAATTAAACAGATAAACAGTATCCTACTCTAAAGTTCAACATAAAAGTTTGGTATGATCTGGCAGATTTTTCTGTCCTGTATACAACTGGAAAAATTCACATGATGGTTTACAAAAAAGTAAAAATACTGAGTACAACTAAGTTGAGCAATTAACACACTTTATGATATCTCTTGATGCATACTCAATAATCCAGGTAAAAGAATCCTAAAAAGTTGAATCTGTTCATCTGGACGTAGCGATTGCTACTTGCTTACTTTGCTGGTTTGAACAGGGAGTCAAGGAGGCCATTTACGTGAAAAGGGAAAGACCATCTCTGAACTGAGGAGGGGGCCTAAGGGTACATCTGTCACCATCTTACAATGCTGTGATTGCAGCCATTCCCCAATCTCTGTGAATGGTACTCATGGCCATTGATCAATGGTCATGACAATTTGCATACTATTGATCATGAAACTGACCAAATGGCCCACTGTTAGTCAGTGGTGCTGGTTTCGGTCATTATGCAAATGTACTGTTTATAAGGTTGGGGAATTCTGCAGTCAGCTGAGACTGAAGAAGTTACCAGAAGGTGACGAAACGTTTCTCCCACTAAAAAACGCTACGTCCAGATGAAGAGATTCAGCTTTTT
>VUQS01032916.1:6555-16725 GCA_015108495.1 Heterochromis multidens
TGTAGGGGGGAGAGAGAGAGAGAGAGAGAGAGAGAGAGAGAGAGAGAGAGAGAGAGAGAGAATGAAAAACATCTATTCCAATAATGTTTTCAGACCCCAACTTCAAGTGGATCAGAGGTGTTGCCGCAGACCGTGTTGAACATTTGCTGTGAGTGCTGCCAGCCGCTGAAGAAACCCCCAGTGACTAGCTATCTGATAGTCAACAGCAATGACCCAAAAGAGGTAAGAGTGTGTGTGTGCAGCTCATATGAAGTAAAAACTGACTGAAGTGAAAAGAAGTGATTTTGCTCATTGTCAGAGTCACTGTGTGCAGCCTAGAGTTAAGATTCTTGTGGAAATCAAATAAACCGAAGTAATTTAAAACATAAAATTTCTAATTCTGATATATGAGCACTACTTTGTTTAGAACCTAACTTTGGTGACTTTGTGACTCAACAATCAGCCTCAGTTGAACTTCAAAAGTAAACTAGGTTGGATAATAGTCTTTCAGCTTTAATTCATCGGGTTTAACAAAAGCAAATGCATTAACTCTTTAGGAATCACAGCCATTTTTATACATAGTGCCCCATTTCAGAGGCTCAAAAGTAATTGGACAATTGACAGTTTCTTGGCCAGGTGAGGTCTGTTCCCTCATTATTCCATGAAATAAACTCCAGATCTGCTTAATATATCAAGTGTTGAACTTGTATTTGGCAGCTTTTTTACTGGAACTCTCTTAGTTTAAGTAGGCTAGAACTCCAGGAGCATGGGTGAAGGCTTAGTCTTGTTTTTTTAGTTTACAAAACCACCTGTTAATATTCCACGATTCAGGTTCAGAGGTAAGCTATCAAGGCTGAATGAGTCAAACTTCAGTGCTTTCAAGGTACAAATATGCCCTGTTAGCCATACTGTTTGATCCAAGGATCTGAAACACAAGAGGTATCCCTAGAAGCCAAACTGTTTGAGTCTGCTTTAACCAAACAGGTTTGACAACCTGAATGGTTTAGATCATTTGATTCTTTAATCAACTCCAGTTGTGTCTGTTTTTTATCTTTTTGAATAATTTTGATTTTTCTGCCTGAAAAAAATCTTAAATCATGTTACTTCAAGCAGCATTTGCAATTAGTCTCAAAAGAAATTTTCAGAGAAGAACCTAAAAAACATCAATCCAGATAGATGGCTTTCAAAATAAAACATTTCTGGTTAGATTTTACCAAAACACTCTTCTCTGCCTCTCTAACAAACAAGTGATAATAAAAAAACATGCTTCTAACAATTGCTTCTGTGAGAAGGCGGCTTGTGAGATATCAGAGAGTTTCCCGAAGGCTGCAGTAGTTGTTGCTAAAGAAACTGTGGCTGATGGGGACCCAGCAGTGCACATAGATCAAAGGTCAGTATTGCTCACAACTTCGGTGGCTTCTGCCATTAAATTTTTTTAATTAACTTTCTATGCTTTTAAACCTCTGATACATTTCTCATGACACGCCGCAGGTTTACAATCAGAAAACAGTTCAGATCGTCAGACACCTAAAGCAGGTTACACACACCAACGACTACAGATAGGCATCTCATGCAGATTAAATCTGCCTCCCCATTTATTCATCCATGTCACAACACCTTTTACTATATTACAGGGCACAAAGAATTTTATGCCATCCCACATAATCGACTCTCAGATGATGCTTTGACTGCCAGGAAGCTACTTTCCCGGAAACAAAAAAATCACGGGCTGTAAAAAAAGTAGATAATGTTGGACTGAAAATATTGTCAAATGTTCATTGCCCTGCACTAGCCTTCTCTACAAAAGTAGAGAAGCTTAAATACCCTGCTCAAAAAAATTAAAGAAACACCTTTTTACTCAGAGTATAGCATCAAGTCTGGTCATTTAAGGAGCAGAGGGGGTTCTTCCATCAGTATCAGCTGCTTTGGTGTTAATGAAATTAACAACAGCTGCACTAGTGGGACAAACCCCCAAAACAAGAATCGTTTTACAGGTGGAGGCCACTGACATTTTTTCCTTCCTCATCTTTTTTTTTTTTTCCCCACTAGTTTTGCATTTGGTTAGGGTCAGTGTCACTACTGGTAGCATGAGGTGATACCTGGACCTTACAGAGGTTGCACAGGCAGTCTAACTCCTCCAGGATGGCACATCAATTCGTGCCATTGCCAGAAGGTTTGCGGACGTCCTGTAGTCAGCCCTGTGCTCACTGCCCAGCACCGTGGAGCCTGATTGGCATTTTCCATAGAATACCAGAATTGGTAGGTCCACCACTGGCACCCTGTTTTTCACAGATGAGAGCAGGTTCACCCTGAGCACATGTGACAGACGTGAAAGGGTCTGGAGAAGCCGATGAGAACGTAATGCTGCCTGTAACATCGTTCAAGGTGACCAGTTTGGTGGTGGGTCAGTGATGGTCTGGAGAGGCGTATCCATGGAGAGATGCACAGACCTCTACAGGCTAGGCAACCGCACCGACTGACTGCCATTAGGTATCGGGATGAAATCCTTGTACTCACTGTCAGACCCTACGGTGGTGCAGTGGGTCCTGAGTTCTTCCTGGTGCACGACAATGCTCAGCCTCATGTGGCGAGAGTATGGAGGCAGTTCCTGGAGGATGAAGAAATTGATACCATTGACTGCCCCCCACGCTCGCCTGACCTAAATCCAAAAGAACACCTCTGGTCCAGATCTGGGAGGAGATCCCCCCAGGACACCATTTGTTAGGAACATGCCCCAATGTTGTCAGGCATGCATACAGGTTCGTGGGGACCATACAAACTACTGAGTTCCATTTTGAGTTGTTGCAATTAAATTTCGGCAAAATGGACTAGGCTGCCGCATAATTTTTCCACTTTGATTTTTTGGGATGTCTTTGACTTCAGCCCTCTGTAGGTTGAAGTCAAAGATTTTCATTTCCGTCAAACAATGTGGCATCCTTGTTCTTTCCAGCATGATTTTTTTTTTTCCCCCATTGAGATCTGATGTGTTTTCTAAGTGTTCCTTTCATTTTTATTGAGCAGTGTATATGCATTTGGCTCAACAGGGATGACACCACTTGCAAAACAGCAGTGGCTAAACATTTTCAGATTTTTCCAGATGGAAAAGTCATATGTGGTAACCTTTGATGTATATCTGAAGATTAGAGTGTCACCTAACAGTTGTACTTCACGTTTGATTACCGGCCTTAATCATATACAGTATATAATCAGCTATACATCAGGTATTCTGTTAGCCAAATGGTCTTGTGGACTGTAATAGTCTAAAGAAAAAGATTAGCAGCCTCACACTGAGGCAACTTCACATAGGACAGGTTACTGGTTACCAAGGAGATAGCTGTAATTGGTATGATTGGTTGTTTAATCATTTTTCATATTTTCTTTCATAGTGCAAATATAATTAGTATAAATTGATCATTTTACTTTATAATTAAATTCTGTTTTGTTCTCAGCATGTTTCTGTAGAAGAATTTCAAGTTTCACTGTTCAATTATTGACAAACTTGGCAGCAGAAGGAAATGACAAACGATCTGGAAGAGACAGTAAGAACCCTGAGGGGTTTATTGTTCAGCCGCTGCTTCTCTTTATAAGGGTAAATCTGACTTCATGTGGAGGCACGTACTGTAGTAACTCAGGAAAATATAAGGAAAACAAAACACTGGAGCTGTCTGGACAATAAGCATCATGTTAAGCGTTTCACAGTGACAGCACCTTTGCCCAACACAACTGCATTCAATCCAAAACTCTGATAAACTCAGTGTACATCTTAAAGTTTGTCTAAAACTGATATTAAGTTAGTGTGGCTTGTGTTACTTTTATAAATTTTAAGGAACTGCAGGAATACAAGCTATGAAGAGAAGACCTAATTTTAGACCAAAGCATTGATTCTCCTTTCTATTGCCCTGCTGTCGCAGCTGAATCAAGGCAAAGGTCTAATGCTGCCAGAGCCTGACATGCTTCAGAGGTATCTGCAGCAGAAGAGTGCAGGGATCAATGTCCTGCTCCAGAACATCCAGTCCCTCATCACCTATCAAAAGCCTGTCAGTCCATGGAAGGTCAAGCCCCAGCAAAGCCTCATCTCTCAGATGGAAAGACGGCAGCTGCCAGTGAAACACCAACGTTCTGCCAAGAAGACCCCCTAAAGCCGATGATGTCCTTGAATGGCAGTTTCTCATTTGTTTGAAATGACTAAAGCTGCAGTGTGCTCCGAATTTGAATTCAGTGACTAAGTACTTTATAGAAAGAGCCAAAGATCATCAACTTTTTGTTTGTTTTTTAAATCTCAATGTCCATAAATAGTATAACTGTACACATCATTTTACATGGGACAGAGCAAAACAAATCTTACATGTATAACGTCCTGTTACTTTTGTTACTTTGAAGGAAACACCCACAAATCATGTACAGAGCACAACTCTCAACAGCCTATTATTTTTGACAGAGTAGAAGTGTATTTGTTTTAATAAACTTAGTTATAAAAAGGAAAAAAGTATAAAACATAACATTCCATCGTCTTTTTTTGTTGTTTACACACTTGCAATAGAAATAAAACAATGTGTAAGGAGGTGGGAAAACAGCTGCTTGGATTTTGCATCGACAAGAGGGGAAAACTTTGTTGGATCTGAGACACCTGTACTACAGGTCATCATATTTCTGTTAACTGTGTTATAAAGACTCTTAAAGTTTAAAATAGATGAATAAAATATTTTGCAGCATTTTTCTCTTATCCTTCCAAACCATTCAAAGGAGCTCTGAATGCGAGCCCCTTTACTGGCTGTTAGCTACCTGGGCTGATGAGCGACCGATTAGCGGCTCCATTTGTGCACCTGAAGCGCCACTGTCTGCACCCCATCACCATCATAGTTTGCAAATTCGATTTGGTGTACAAAGAGATGCAACTGTAATCACAAATCCACCCTTTTCAAAATGGATTTGTTCTACAACAAAGCAACCTAAAACCCCAACACCACATTTAATTTTAGTCAAACAAAATGATCAACTCGGTACCCCAGAGGATAATCTCCACTTCCCAGTCAGTCTGTGGACTTCACCTGAACCCCCTTCATACTTGTAGCTACTTGAGTTTCTATAGGAAATTCTTTGGCCCTGTGCAGATGTTTTTTTTTGCTCTCAGTTCAGTTCTCCTGGTCCAGCATGCAGCTCAGGTGCAGTCTTCTGGTCATCTCGCCCACTCAACCTCCCAGCTCCTGGTCATGGCTGGGGTTGGAGCATCACATCGCTATCCAGAGGCAGTTAAACAAGCATCCTTACACCCCACATTACTTATTCACAGACAGCAGCAGGTTAATCTGAAAGAGAGCCGTGAAAAAGGATGAGTGCTCACCGTGCCTTAGCTGATATACCTTATTTAATGTTTCTTCACTCAAGTTGCTCTCAGCAGTTTTGGATGCTGCAGCAGTGTTATTAAAACTAAGCCAGGTGCCTTTAGGCAGTACTAATCCCACAGTGCTGTACCTGCTCCATAGATGGACATGCAATGATTTGAAGGTCTTCTCCACTGTATTCCTCCTGAAGCAAGGCGTGCAGTCTTTGGAATACCTGCTGGATGTTATTCTGTGGAAAAAGCCATCCTATTACTGAGTGCTGGAAGGAAATTAAAACCGCATTTCCATCTGGCCTATGTCCCCTCGCTATCTTGTTTCCATGTCAACCACTGAATTTTGTTTCTCTCTCATTCAGCCTCACCTGGCACCTTGACGAACAGTACACAGGCAGCACAAAGATTTCTCTATTAGAGTTCAATCATACTGACAATTTATAGCTAAAGGCACAATCTAAAAGCCAAAATTTAAACAAGACTCATCCCAAGAGTAGATTTCAAACATGTTCTACAGTATCAAACCTTTATAAATGAATAAATGTATTTCATTAAAGATTTGTGACAATGTGACCAATAATCTCAGTAATAACAGAAAGAAAATGCTTTAAATTCCGCTCCTCAATGATACATGCAAACATTTAATATTTATGTTATTAAAAACTGCTGATTGGCCCTTGGGGAGCATAATATCCCTGCTTTGTAAAGACAGTATTAAAGGATTCTTGGATTTTTTGAGCTTTAACAATGACTTAAAAAGAAAGTGACTCATGTAGTAACATGCTATATCCTTGGTTTTCTGCCACCCACCCGGACAGGCTTGAAAAGGATGAACTCTGTGTCTCTATTGGCCAAGTACAAGGACATGCTCTGTAAAGTGCTTGGCAGCTTGCTCTTCATCACGCGGTAGGTAGCCATCACTATATCGTTGATCTTTGCTGAAAAGAGAGAGAAAAAAAAAACACTGACATGCCCTCTAGCATTTGCTATACAGGTTTTGATGAATTACAGTGTGATGCTTATGGCATTTCCTGAGACAAATCTTACCTGGCTGTGCCCAAGGTTGCTGAGACAGACTGTATGTGGGACCACCTTGGATAGCCATAGTTTTAAGAGCTGCAACCTGAAAGCAGACGCAGCCAAGACGAAACATGAAAATTTGAAAAGGTTTAATTTTGTGTTGGTTATGGCAAGAAAACGAGCACAAGAAGCTGTGCTGCCAGTTAAACTAATTCAATCAGAGCGGTATTTACATAAATAATAGCACAAAACTGAGTGTGGTAGGTAGAAAGAAAACACAGCACATTGTCGTTGAAGAATTACTGCACTGAAAGAACACAAAGCACAAGAACACATGCATACACACACACTGAATTAGATTTCCTCGATGGAAAAAAACAAAAAAAACAGCCATTTTATCTTCGCTTGTCAGTTAAGTACTGAGACCTTCAGTGATCATTGAATAAGCAAATGATGTTTGTAAAAGGTAAAAGCTGAAAAAAATGAAGGTCAGGATGAGCCTTCGCTGCCTGAGGCTAAGTCTGCCTTCGCTCTAACAGTTACCTTGGTGAGAAACTCCTCAAGGTTCCCCACAAAGATCTGAGTCTGCTGCTGAATAAACTGCTCACAGCTGAACTTCAGGTGTCGGTCCACATCCTTCTTAGAGTCAATGTAGTGCTCCTTTATCTCTGGTGTTCCCTGGGGGCCACAGAGAAAAAGGCTTTAGCACTATCAAGTGGCATTTCCCTCAGGCAGGGTGCTATCAAAGTACATAAAGTGTATGGTATATTTAGTCAAAAAAGGCGAAGAAGAAAAAAACACTACCTCCAACAGGAATTCAAGTATGGCGTTGTGACTGTTAAGTCGGAAGAATTTGGGAACAGCCTTAGGGTTCAGGATTTTGAAGGCAGCATCTTAACAAAAAGCAGAGAGACTAAATCTGGGCTGGTGTAGAATTAGATTGCCCTCTAGTGGTCACATGTAATGTGTCACTGACTGTGAGGAGGGTGATGGGGGGAGCAAATCTGCCCTGTGTGCCATTGGTTAATGTACATTATAGTGTTGGATTACAATTTCCACATTAATTGTTGCCACCGGTGCATGTGATAGGCACAAGTTGCTTAATGAGCATGAAAATGTAATGAGTGGCTTTATGGAGCTGAACGTCAATGTTCCCTCCACCTTTAATTATCTTACCTCGCGTTTTTTTCAGGTCCAGTGAGATTTCCTTGATGGCAAAATCGGTGTGAAATGGGGCAATCTGTTCACGCATTATCAGCAGGTGCTTGATCAGGAAAAGTTGCCCATCTATTTGTGTCTACAGAAAGTAAAAGGCACATGGTAAAATCCACACTGCAGGCAGCCAAGAACAAAAGGACATCTGATGACTATCCAAACTACAGAGAACATAAAAAGCACAGGCTCAGTGACGATAAGGGAATACGTGTAATTAATAACTGCTGATTAACCATAGCCAGAAAGGGACATATTACTGTGAGGAAAAAAAAAGGCATCTGAAATAATTTATTGCTCAACTAGCAACTAAAACATTGGAAAAAGACATCAACAAGGGGTGGGAATGTGTCCTCTGAGACTGATGCTGCTGCTTTAATTTAAAGCGTTAGGTTGAAATGGGCCAGTTAGCACAGATATTGACAGCAAATTTGAAGGTGAGAGAATCCCATAAATAAAGGATGGTCTGCTGAGCACTCTGTGGAACATAATAAAGTACTGATTAAAATAAACTTTAGATGACATCCCGGCTGCTTTAGTTAAGGATCATGTAGCCTGAAGGAATTTTTCATTAGGGGGAACAGATCTTATTTACTATGTAAAAAGAAATGCACTTTCCCAACTATTTTTATAAAAATGCAATTTGAAAAACTCAATAGAAATACAAAGCCATACTCTACACTGTGTGCCAACCTTGTTTTTAAGGATGATATCAGAAGCTTTAAGCAGGGACTGGATGCAGGCAGATAAGGCTTCTTGAGATAAACCCTGGAAGACTGCTTTCTGGAAAAAGACCAAGCGGTGAAAATGCATGAATAAGAAATTTAAAAGTGGTAAACTATATGCTGTACATTTTGCTGTACTAAAAGAAAAAACAAACAAACAAACAAAAAAAAAACAGTAAATAATAAACACAGAGAACTCACATCAATACATCTGTAGAGCTTGGACAGACAAACCAGGGTTCGTCTGACAGTAGGATACCACATGCCATGCAGATCTGCAGGAGAGACTGATGTCTGCAGACGAGATGCTTCTACTTTGCCTATATTCAAAAGAGGAGAAGCCATGAGGCAATAAATGGCAGCAACACCAAACATTGTCAGGAAGCAAGTGTCAATCTGGAAACACAGACCAGCACTGCTGTTTCTTCTTCCACCAGAATCGTCAAGCTGTACATCGGAAAAAACTGACTCCTGTGACATCTGCTTCAGCTGCTCTTCCTTCAAGCTCTGAGCAATTTTCTATCGATGACAAGAAAAGTAAAAAGTGAGAGTTGGTAGGCAGGAACATTTTAAGATTCTGGAAAGTCATGTTCTTCCACTTTTGCTTCAACAGGAGGCTTACAGGTTTTGAAAAGGCTAAATGAATATAAAATTTAACTTGCAAAACAAGTTTGGATACAAACAGAAAGTCAGATAAACATCTAAAGAAATACTAAGAACATCTGATATTAATACAAAAAAAAAGTGTAGGTGCAACACATTTAAAAGTTCTTAAATACAAGTTAGGACTCAAAGGCATATCTAACAGCATTTGAGGATTCACAAGACCAAAGAAATCCCACAGTATTAAATTTGCATAATTCAGCTTAAAAAATTCAAACTTATTATGAAGCTGCAGATAGAAAGTGTTAGATGTTGAAAAGTCACTTTTCTCTCTTCTACAGAAGAAATCTATGGGTCTTTGAAAGTTTAACATAAAATAAAACTTGCTTAAAAAAAGTCAAAGAAGAAAGACAAAAAGACTCAAATATCTTAAGAAATATCAGAGAATGTGTGATTTTGAGAAAGTGTATATATGCAAGACATTTGAAGATTTTAAAATATTAGCCCCGACTCAACATGTTCAGACATTCACGAGACAAGTCTTTCTAAAGCTTAAATTCACACTTAAAATATCTTTTCATGGACCTGCAGACAGTGTGTATAAAAAAAACATTTCTGTGGGAGCTTGTGATGGGCATTTTTCCTTCTTCTGACACTTAATTTCAACTAGTATTTTAACAATTACTTAAAAAAAAAAAAAAACTACATACACTGTATATGAAAACACTATTTTTGTAGCACTAATTACAACTAGGTTGCATAGCAGCTAACAGCATAAAAGGTGAAACTATTACAACAGGTGGTTATTTATATATTAAAAAGTTATATGTACAGAGACAAGTATATAGTATGAAACCACAGCACATAACTAAATTTATAGATTAAAATGATAGTTTGGTTTCTTTAAAAGGAACATTCATAGTGTATTACCTTCAGCAAAGGAAGCAAAAGCACTATGCAACAAAATGTGTTTTAGCCAGCTAACCAAAAAATGGTATCAGTTAAAATGTATGCTGTTTTCAGGAATACTTTCACCTCTGTACCTCTTTTTGTCAGATAGCTCTTTCCAATCAGCAGCTAAAACAGCTGTCTCAGCTGTGATGTTTTAAAGGGTAACTCCTATGTCCTGCAAGGTGAAATGGCTGTTTTTTCTGTTGGCTTTGAAGAAGGCACAGATGGTTGACTAATAATGACTTCAATTCCACCAAAAAAAAAAAAAAAAAAGACCATTAAAAAAAAAAAAAAAAGGAAAAAAAAAAAAAAAAAAAAAAAAAAAAAAAATTAAAAATAATGACA
>VUQS01032920.1:18493-28986 GCA_015108495.1 Heterochromis multidens
TAAATTTTTTTTTTTTTTTTGCATGCAGAGAGCAAAGTGAACCGGAGTCAAATTCCTTGTTTGTGTGCACAAACTTGGCCAAATAAGGATGATTCTGATTCTGAAGTAGAGGCTGGTTTAAAGAGAATGGTAACAGACTAAAATGCAATTGCAACAATATGAAACATGCCTGAACAAAGGATGTCAGTTGCATTACCTGCATTAAAAAGCTTTTAATATATCTTTATACACCTTTAATTAGTAATTAAAGTGTTGTTATCAAGTTCCCTCAAGAGGTCAAAGCTCCAGCAACACTTGTAGTATAAAGAAAAGCTTTAATTGCTTGATCTTTCACTTCTCTTGCAATAACCTACTTTTATCAGACAATAAACATAACTGAAGATAAGAGGTCTTGTTGAAAGTCTATTTAAAAGTGATGTGCGTAACGTGGAACACGTCCATGTTATGCTTGCTTTTCCTGCAATGGCCTCAATTGCTTCACCAGAGATGCGAGGTAACAGGATCAGCCCGGCATGCAGCCCCCATGTATCCAGCCCCTGAGAAAAGAAGTGGGCTTCAGTAATATAAACCTCAGTTAGACCACCCTCACTTGCATGAAGTACCATCCCCGAGTTTCACCTATCATCCAACTAAATCCACTCACATCCTAAAACATGAACTCCGTCCAGGACCTTGGGGTGCTTTGACACATTAATAGAGAGCATGCAGTGGTTAGGTCATTTCCCATTTGTGTTACTGATGCTAAGCGGCCTTATTTGGATAAAAGATGGGAGTTTTTAAGCTTGATGACAGGCAGCACAAGTCCACATTAATCTTCAGCTGTTGAGTATTTGTTTTTCTTAATGGTGGCAATGACATTTACTGACACCAGCATAGATAGCCACTTTGTTTAACAGATCTTCACCTCTCCTCTCCCTCTGCAGCCAAACAACACATGTGCACTGAGCGGCAGAAAGACAAGGAATGACAGAAAATGAGCCAAGAGATGTTGAAGGATTTGGAATCAGATATTAGATTTCAGATTTTACAGGTCACATTTATAGAAAGTGACTGGAACCTTCTCTTTCCAAGGTAGCTAATAGGACTCAATGGGGAGTTTCCAAAACACAAAAAAATGTGTGCGTAACATTGGTGTTCATGTTACTGAACAGCACATACTGCCCGATATGGATGCGAACTTTAATTTGACCCCTTAGAGTGGTTTACTTTTGAAAATTACCTGCACCTCACTGTAAAATTAAAAAATAAAATAACGTGGTTTCAATATTTCAAGTTTTGGTTGGATGGATGGATAGATGGACGGTTGGATGGATGGTTGGATGGATGGATGGATGGATGGATGGATAGATGGACGGTTGGATGGATGGATGGATGGATGGATGGATGGATGATAGATGGACGGTTGGATGGATGGTTGGATGGATGGATGGATGGATGAATGGATGGATGGATGGATGGATGGTTTCCAACCAGGTGCCGGAAACATTTCTCAGAGATTTTGGTCCATACTGACATGATAACATCACACAGTTGCTGCAGATTTGTCAGCTGCCCATCCCACCGAATCCCAAAGGTGCTCTGTTGGATTGAGATTCGGTGACTGTGGAGGTCATTTGAGTACAATGAACGCATTGTCATGTTCAATAAACCAGTTTGAGATGATTTGAGCTTTGTGACATGGTGGTTTGGTGGTGCTGGAAGCAGCCATCAGAAGATTGGCACACTATGGTCATAAAGGGATGGACATGGTCAGCAACAACGGTCAGGTAGAATGTGTGGTTTAAACAGTGCTTAGCTGGTACCAAGAACCACCACCAGACTGAAACCTTGATACAAGGCAGGATGGATTCATGCTTTCATGTTGTTTATTCCAAATTCTGACCCTTCAATCCGAATGTCGCAGCAGAAATCGAGGATCATCAGTCCAGTCAATGTTTTTCTTCTATTGTCCAATTTTGGTGATCCTGTGCAAACTGTAGTCTCAGTTTACTGTTCTTAGCTGACAGGAGTGGCACCTGGTGTGGTCTTCTGCTGCTGTAATCAATCTGCTTCAAGGTCTGATGTGTTGTGCATTCAGAGATGCTCTCCTGCATACCTTGGTTGTAACAAGTGGTTATTTGAGTTATTTTTGCCTTCCTATCAGCTTGAAGCAGTCTGGCCATTCTCCTCTGACCATGTTGACCATGTCTACATGCCTAAATGCACTGAGTTGCTGCCATGTGATTGGCTGATTAGATATTTATGTTAATGAGTAGGTAAACAGGTGTACTTGATGAAGTGGCCTGAGTGTATGTGTGTGTGTTTGTCTACAATCACGGTAAAAAGAAAGTACACCATCTGTGAATGCTAAGGTTTTAGACATCAGGACATAATTTTTTCTTAAAAATCAGCCAATTCTAAAATTATTTAAATACAACCTCAGGTGAAAACAACTACAGATGCCACCATTTCATTATTTATTTAACAAGAATGAAGCCAAAATGCAGAAGAGGTGTGTGAAAAACTAAGTACACTCCATGATTCAGTAGCTTATAGAACCACCTTTAGCAGCAATAACTTAAAGTAATTGTTGGACAGACGGCCTCACATTTGATTCTAGAATACTCTGATATACAGAGGAGTTCATGGTCGACTCAATGACTGCAAGATGCCCAGGTCCTGTGGCTGCAAAACAAGCCCAAATCATCACCCCTCCACCACCGTGCTTGACATTTGGTATGAGGTGTTTGTGCTGATATGCTGTGTTTGGTTGTCACCAAACATGATGCTGTGCATTATGGCCAGATATCTCCACTTTGGTCTTGTCTGTCCAAAGGAAATTGTTCCAGAAGTTTTGTGGTTTGTTCAGATCCAACTTTGCAAACTAAGCTGTGGTGTCATGCTCTTTTAGAGAGAAGAGGCTTTTTCCTGGCAACCCTTCCAAACAAGCCATACTTGTTCAGTCTTTTTTAAATTGTGCTGTCATGAACTTCAACATTTTACATGGTAACTGATGCCTGTAGAGTCTGAGACGTAGCTCCTGGGTTTTTTTGCAGTTTCTCTGAGCCTGGGGGGAATTTGCTGGGATGTCCACTCCTGGGAAGATTGGGAACTGTCTGGAATGTCTTCCACCTGTGAATAATCTTTCTCTGTAGAATGATGGGCTTCACATTGTTTGGAAATGGCCTGATAATCCCTCTCAGTTTGATGGGCAGCAACAGTTGCTTCTCTAAGATCATTGCTGATGTAAGGCATACTTAGTTTTGTTAAATAAATAATAACAAAGTGTAATACACCATGTTTTGTTGTTCATTTGAGGTTGTATTTACCTAATTTTAAGACCTGCTAAGGACCATGTTATTATTTTATTATGTCCTGATAAATAAAACCTTAGAATTGAAAGAGGCTGTACTTTCTTTTTACCATGAGTACAGATGAGAGCATAGGTTTGTACATAGGTTTTTGCAGTATCTCATTAATTATAGAAATAGAACCAATTTTTCTTTCTGTTGATGAAGAGTTCTCTTTCTTCCCGTTCTTTTTTGAGTTTCTGAAACGTGTTCTTTGAATTCTGAAATGTATATATTATTAATTCAGAGTAACAGGGCATTTCCCCCCCAAGTGGATGAATTCTGCGTTTGTCTCCAATTGTGCGGTTTTATTTGCTTTTTGTGCTCTCAGTGGCCTGCTTCTGTTTATTTTATGTGTTGAAAAAGTCCATGTTTCTGGTATTATCATTATCATCATTTGACTTTTTAGTTGCTACTCTGCTGAGCAGGAAGTGTTGAGCAGGTATAGTACCAAAACAATAAAGCTGCAAGCCTTAAAACTAAATAATGAAATAAACTCACTTAAAAGATCCGTGACACTAAGACGGCTCCTTTCCTGTGGTCTTAATGAGTTCACATTTTTATTTAATACATCACCTTTACAGAAATATCTGTCATAGCAGCTAATTTTCAAACTAAAAACAGGTTTAAAACTGAAAATTTGCAAAAAAGGAGGTAAATGGTTTAAGTCCTTTAAGCCCCAAAAATGTAATGTCTAGCCGGAGGATGGTGCCAGAGAACGAGTTGCATACCCTTTCCTCATGGTCCCCAGAAGATTCTTCATTAGTGTCTGTAATTTTATAAGCAATCCATTCAATAGTTACTGATACACAGACACATGATTGTACTGCACATGTGAAGTCATATACCATCCATCCATCCATCCATCCAATTCAGGGTCGCGGGGGGGCTGGAGCCAGCTGCCAAAAGACCTCTTATTGAAAATCTACTAGGTCATCCGAAACACATTTTCCCAAATCACCAGTGCTGTGAGATACTGAGCAAAAGCAACATAACCCTTCAGAGGCATAACTGAGCAATCACACAAACACACACAGTAAATCCATTGAGTTCTTTCTGTGTTTAGCAGCTCAGGCAGCAGCCTCTCTGTGGTCCTTGGTCGTGCTGTCCTTCCTCCAGGCTCGGTACAGCTTGATATTCAGACTGGGAAGGTTGTATAGCTCCTCCAAGTGGAAATGCTGCCGGAAGCGATCCACAAAGCTGTTCTCTGGGTCCAGGCGGAAACGCATAGCCCACAGGATCTCAGTGTTTTCCTGGCACAGGTATTCAAAAGTGTCCATCAGCTCCTGCAGATAAGGGTGGGCATACACCACGTCAGCTGCCAGTATGTAGTCGAAACAATGAGTGGCACGTGGGAAATGTTGATCCAGCTCCTGACCCCAGATCAGCTCAGTGACCTGAAATCAGAGATGGACTGAGTTGATTTAAAAGATTTCAAATCAATATATCATGTCCAGAAGTGCCATACTCTTCCGGTGTATGATACTTTTGGATATGATGGTTTAGAATATAAAACCCACCAGAGGGATGTACTTGCATCGGCCCTTGGTGTTGCGTGTTACGTTGTACTGGAGGTTCCCCAACACATCAGGTAGGTCAGTGGAAGTCACCTTAGCTCCTGGAAAGAGACAGTAAAAGAAATGAGATAGGAATAACCATAGAGGGAGAGATAAACTGTTGAATGAAGTTAAAACTAATGACTGGATTGTTTGAGTACCTAACAGGCTGGACACTATGGTGACAAGCCCAGTTCCAGCTCCCAGTTCAATCACGTTTTTATCCAGTAGTTTGTATTTGTCTCGGTTGGTCTCTAAGAAGTGACAGAGCACCACAGCCTGTTAGGGGGAATCAAGTATATGTTTCACTGACAAGGATCAAAATTATGAGCATTCATTGCATCTAAACTTGAGGATAATGTTTGGGCGCACCGAGGGCCAGAGTACAGCACCGTACAGGTCTGTGGACTCTTTGATGAAGATCTCCAGATCAGAAAAGACGTATCCCTCCCACACCTCGGGACCATTAACAGGCGGGTGAAACTGCCGAGCCATTATGGCGTTGGCTAGCTCTGCATCCACAGCAGCACCTGCTTTGGCATCTACAGAAGAGACAGATATTGTATTAACACTATGTATATATAGAAATACTTCATAGTGAGTGAGGAACAGCAGGACCATCATATCCAGCACATGCGTGAGGCAGGTACAAGCCCTGATCTCGTGTCTTTCCTCACTGGCATCACAACCCCAATTCCAAAAGAGTTGGAATGCTGTTTAGGATGTAAACAAAAACAGAATGCAATGATTTGCAAACCTCATAAACCCATATTTTATTCACATTAGAACAGAGAAAACATATTAAATGCTCATTTTGAAATTGAATGCTGCAACACGTCTCAAAAAAGTTAGGATGGCGGCAACAAAAGGCTGGAAAAGTAAGTGGTGCTAAAATGAAACAGATGGAGGAACATTTTGCAACTAATTGGGTTAATTGGCAACAGGTCAGTAACATGATTGGGTATAAAAAGAGCATCTTACGCAGTTTCTCAGAAGTAAAGATGGGCAGAGGTTCACTGCTCTGCAAAAACAAAAAAAGTGCCTACAAATTTCAGACTAATGTTCCTCAATGGAAAATTGTGAAGAGTTTGAATATCTAAACATCTACAGTACACAATATCATTAAAAGATTCCAAGAATCTGGAGAAATCCCTGTGCACAAGGGACAAGGCTGAAAACCAACACTGGATGACCGTGATCTTCCAGACCTCAGGCAGCACTGTAAAAAACAGGCATGTTAAAGCTCTACTGTGAAAAGAAGAAGCCATATGTGAAAATGATCTAGAAACACCTCCATCTTCTCTGGGCCAAAGCTCATGTAAAATGGACTGAGGCAAAGTGGAAAACTGCTCTGTGGTCAGGCAAATCAAAATTTGAAATTATTTTTGGAAAACATGCACGTCGCGTCCTCCTCTGAAGAGGAGAGGAACATCTTGGTTGTTATCAGAGCTCAGTTCAAAAGCCTGGATCTCTGATGGAATTGGCAGCTTGCACATCTGGAAAGGCACCTGTATGTACAGGTTTAAAAGCAACATACGCTCCCATCTAGATGACGTCTTTTTCAGGGATGGACTTGCATATTTCAGCAAGACAATGTTAAACCGCATACTGCATCTATTACAATAGCATAGCTTAGTAGTGGAAGAGTCCAGGCACTAAACTGACCTGCCTACAGTCCAGACCTTTCACCAAATCAAAGCATTTGGAGCATCATGAGACAAAATATACATCAAAGAAGACCCAGAACTGTTGAGCTGCTAGACTCCTATATCAAAACAAAAATGGAACAACATTCATCAACTGGTGTCCTCAGTTACAGACTGTTGTTAAAAGAAGAGGGGATGCTACACAGTGGTAAATATGGACCTGTCCCAACTTTTTTGAGACGTGTTGCTGCCATCAAATTTAAAATGAGCTTATGGTTTGTTTTTTTTAAAAATGGTACATTTTCTTAGTTTAAACATTTAACATGTTTTCTATGTTCTACTGTGAATAAAACAAAAGTTGCCTAAATGCCTAAATGATATAGAGCTGTTCCTGCCTGTGGCTATGCTTTCCTGACATTACATTATTGCAAAGATTGTTAGGATAAAAAAATGGTTTTGAAACCATCAGATGATTTAAAACACTGCACAGTAGCCTCCAACAAATGCTAGTTTTGTTAAAGGTCATCGGTTTGTCTGGCATTACCAGAACTGTTGATATTTCAGACCATATGTTGTAATATCCTCTTCAGACTCATTCCATCTGCTGAAGTAAATCTGCTGTGAAGTCTATTTTTTGTCACTTCCTGTTTTCTTTCTCATGTTGAGTAAGAAAGATTTTCAGTTCTTCTTGTTTTTCTCTCCTTAACATCTTGGTGATGCAGTAACATTAATCTTAAATTTAATCTTACACAATAATCCTACCTTAAATCCTGTGTTATAGGCACTACACTACATGAAAACTAAGCGGTGCCACCAATAATGGCTGAAAGACAGCTGCTTAAATTAAAAAGAGGAAAGAGAAAAATCAGGTTAACATAAACAAATAAAATACCCAAAAGAATTTGAAGACATCTCTCTTCCTGCAGCTATCGCCTTCCACCAAACAAGCACCACACTGAAAAGAAGTCACTGAAGACGTTTGACTACAAGCAGGATTCAAACCCTCTGCTTATCACACTGCACCACATATTACTTCCTGCAGGGCTTTACAGTACTCACCTTATGTGGTCTGAAAAGAAAAGACCTGAGTTTGTCCAAAGTCTCGTACCACAGGCTACGTTCTATAACCCGTGAAAATAAATCACAGACACAGAATAGAAGCTCAGATCACTTGAATTACAATATATTTAAACATGTGGATTATTTTTTTGTCCAATGTCTGTCTACTCCAGCTTTTTATTTGCTACAGAACTACAAAAGCTCCTATGAGAAGTGTTCATAGTGAAGGCGGTTGATTATCCTGATTAACAGGGACGTTGGATCTGGGAGGACATTTTATGTTCTTTGTGTGCACCACTGTAGAAGAATGGAAGATTAAATCCTAATTAGGTGAACCAACCCTTTAACAGTCCCATCAGCTATCATCTCACATTGAACTGGAGAAGAATACAACAAAATGCAGGACTGCTGTGCAGAACTGGAGGCTGTTTCCTTTATTTTGTCCCTGACTGCATGACACTGAATTCCTGCAGCCTTAAATTAAATTGATGAGTCATCGGATTGTTTTTTTTACTTTTTATAACACATTACAGGTAACATTTGATTCTCTGCTCTATGAATAATGAGCCGGCTCACATTGCCTCTCTGATCCTGCTGCATTTGTTTGTAACTCCAGCCAATGTGTCAGTGCTAACATCTACTCGGACCATCTGACCCACAACTTCAGTTATGCAATGCTGCTTTAGAGAAAAGGTCACGGGAAGCCCACTGAGTCACAATGCAAAGTTTGAGTGAGGACTAGGAGAGCTCAGGAGATTAATTTATAGCTCTGTGTGTGTGTGCAAATAGTAAGTTGATACACCAGTAGAACCACGTCTTCCACGGTCCGACATCAGTCAAACTCAATGCCATAATGCCAGCATTCATCATGTATTCTCAGTAGTTTTTTAATGACTCACCTTTTTGTTTGGTTTTGGGGTCCTCCATGGACTTGGGTTGCTGAGTCTCCATGTCTGAAGGAAGCAGCAGCCAAATCAGCCAAATTGAGTTCTTGGTTTATAATCAAGGACGAAGTCCTTTGGATTTGGGTCACTGTGGATCCTGACCCCTAGCGGGACTGTTAATGATCACCTTCTATGGTTTTAAGTTACACACAAACAAAGTGTTTCCCAATTTCTTGTCCAGGACTCCTGCACTGAGCCTCAACTGCACCCCATATCTCAAGCTCTTTCTGGGCTTAAACTCCCCTCCACGCCCTGCGGCGTGAAGCAGTAAGAGTGACTGACAGCAGCAGCTGCACTGCCAGGCTGCTAAACTGGAGCTGGAGAGAGAAGTGGAGTAGAAATGTTTGAAATTTAACTTGCAAGGTAGTGGACCTTTTCATGTGTGCAAAAGTTTAAATATGTGTTTGTTTTTAAGCCAGAGTAGGGAGGAGTGTTAGCACAGGTAAAAAGAGTCTGAAATACGACCTGAAAGAAGTAGTCTGAAGGATCTGTTGTGCTGAAAACCTGCACCTGTCTCAGTTTCATTTTTGACACGAGGGCAACAAATGACAGGTGACATGTACCGCAACTCAACAATTTAATGCAAAATTATCTCATTGCTCTCACACATACATCTGCAACTAGGAAAAATAATTTTCTATTAATAGTTCATAGGCATTATTAACAAAATTCATGTTTTATAATAGAGAAGAACCCCGAGTTTATCAGACATTTAAGTATCAGACATTTAGGAATGTAAGTTTGAAGTCCTCATATCTTCTTCCCCCTGCCTTTTCCTCTCCTGCTTCCTCTCCCTCTCGTACTTTTTGCTCCACGCCCTCTTCGGCTTGCCTCGAACACAGATCGGGCTGTAACCATAGCAACTCCAGGACCACCGTCGCTGTCCTCACCAGAGCTGCTGCTGCTCATCCTGGCCCTCTTAGGTGGAGTTTTATTAGACTGAGGGACTGTCTTTACTGAGAGGGACTCCTGACTGGTGCTGCTGATATCTTTGAGAGCTGTAAGAGGAGATTCATCAATCATCTCTGAACTCAAAAATCCTCCTCCTGCCACAGACCTCCTCACATCTTTCTCTTCTCCTCCTTTCTTAGATTTAGATGGAGAATGCGTTTCATCTTCACTGTCGTCCTCTTCCTCCTCTCCTCCTTCTTCCCTCTCTTTTCTCTTCAAGCAGGTGACCGCTCGGCGGAGTCGTTGGCTGCGGATCGCTTGCTTTTCCTGTTGCTCCATGCGAAAGAACGAGTCTATCCGCAGCTGAGTCTAAACCAAAACAAACGAAACATAAATGATGGAAGACTACAAGGCGGTTTTATTTATTATTTCCATTAATGCATTTTTCCAAAAGGTACACAATCAAACATTTAACCTCCTGAGACCCAGGCTCTTGTTTGGGATGCACTTTTAATTTCTCTAAGCTATGTGGGATTAGTTGGACCTGATAAGTATAAAAACTAAGCACCATCTTTGAACAGAAAGCAATTTAAAAACAAAAAGTACGTCTTCATATGGGGACAATGGGTTTATTTTACAGCATAACACAATAAAGTTACCGCTGTTTAACAAAGTATAAAAAAGAAATGACTGAGCAGAATGAAGTGTAAGGTACAGAAAAGCCAAAATGTGAGGCATACATACTGACATATACTAATGAGGGACACTATACCAGACATGCCTTTTATGGTACATTTTACATTACCTTTACCTAAAAACAATGTTTTAAAGAAAACTGTAATTGAAATTAAGAGTACTAAAAGTTTTAAAAAGCAGTTAAAAGCAGAAATTCTTAGGAAGGAGCTCTTGTTGGGGTACACCTGATTATTCATCTGGGGAGGTTGTTGATAAGTATGATGTCTCTTAAATCTAGTTTTTATTGTCACAGGTGGCATTTACTTATTTATTTGTTTTATGATCTGAAGGAACTACTTTTTTTTTTTTTTTAAGTGTTGTTCTTTTTTATTT
>VUQS01032923.1:0-23304 GCA_015108495.1 Heterochromis multidens
GAAACAACGGATACTGGATGCCTGTGCTGGCATTTCTCCTGCGGTGTTGCTATCAGTGTGTGAAGAGTGGGAGAAGAGGGTTGCATTGACAATCCAACACAATGGGCAGCACATTGAACACATTTTATAAGTGGTCAGAAACTTGTAAATAACTCATGAAAGAATAAAGTTACGTTGGAACCAAGCACACCATTGTTTTTCTTGTGACATTACCAATAAGTTTGATGTGTCACATGGCCCTCTTCCTATTGAAAAAACAAAAGTTGTGTCGAAGATGGCCGACTTCTAAATGGCCACCATGGTCACCACCCATCTTGGGGAGTTTGCCCCCTCACATATACTAATGTGCCACAAACAGGACTTTAATATCACCAACCATTCCCATGTTATTAAGGTGTATCCATATAAATGGCCCACCCTGTAGAGTCAAATGTGAGGCCATCTGTCTGACTAAAGCTTGGCCAGAATTGGGCCATACAAGAGGCCACATTGTTTTGCTTGGTGAAATGTTCCCTGGTTTATTTTGACTCAAACTCTCATGCATAACCCTTTTTATAGAAATACTAAAACACCAAATGTATATTAATCTGCACTGTAGATTTTAGCTGTAGACAGGTAAAGATAAAGCACACTGGTGTCAATGCATTGCCTAGCTGTCTAAGACAAACTTTTGATGCCCTTTTTTAACATAAACCATGAATGTTGCAGGTGGATTTCTTTAGTTGGGGATGATAGCCACATAGAAGACAGCACACTTTGTTATCTAAATGGGTTTTACTCACAGAAACACCAAAACAAACTCAGTCAGCCTAATCCTTTACATATGCCTTGTGTGGAGTCTTTTTATGAGACAATTTTGCAGCTGGGATTCCTGTTAATGTGCTGATGTTCTGACCCATGAGAACTCAGTAGTACTACATTATTAACAGCTGCAACCTGTAGCTGGTACTGCTTTCACCTTGTCACTCACTGAGTACTTATGGCTTGGAATGCATCATGTTAGGTTTGGGGTTAGTCTCTCGTTATATGAGTACTCACCATTCATGGGTTCATCGTCTTGGTTTGGCTTGTTTTGGTTTCTAACCATCTACACTATGTTTGGTTATTACACTTTATTTTGGTACAAATAGACCCAATGAAACCCTTTAAAGACTTGAAAGGACTTCCATTCAATCTGTTCCACAGGTGTGCTGATTAATAATTAGTTCAAATGTGTAATGTTTAAGTCTGAAGATAATAAAGGCCTGCAGCTTTAGTAGTGTGTTTGCATGCATGTCAGAAAGGCTATTATATTAACATACAGACAAAAACACACACGTAGTCAGTCTACTTAAAGTTAAAGTTTTAATGCCCACAATAAGAAACCAAATGTGTTTTGTTTTTGGATCTGTGCTTGCTTTATTTAATCTAGATGACTTGTATGTTCTCGCCTTTATGCACACAAGGCCCCGCTAATCTTGTTCTCCATCGGCCCCTGTGCATAATGAAAAGGGGCTTATCATGATGCTGGCCTCGGGGTGACGTCGACTTTCTCCATTTCCGCCGAGAATAAGGTGAATGCCACTTAAACCACGTGACTGGCGGAAATCTCCCAGGACCCATAGGTGCCATTGCCGGCTGGAATGGGAACAATAACTCAGAGAGAATAAAATGAAGAGTTCAATTGGGAAGCGATTAAAATGAATAGAAGCTTTGGCTAGATAAGACACATACCATTTCCTCATCTATTTAACATTCATTGAATTGAATAATCCGGTCTTATTATCGTAAATAGTCTGCATATTTACCCTGAATATGCTAATTTATGTTTGCTGCAAGCGCTCAGCGACTTAATAATTTTTTCATCAATATATGCATATCTCTGGCTTTCTCCTATAGCTATTTCTAAAGAGGAGTGGAGAGAGAGAGTCGGAGAGACCTAGAGACACAGCTCTATAGTGCTTATTGTTTCTGTAACTTTTTTATTCTTCTTTTTTTTTTTTTTTTGCACTTTGCCCAGGGCCAACCCAGTTACATTTCAATCAAAAGATTCATTGTAAAGTCATTATCCCAAACTAGGCCCCGATAATTGGCTGTCATTTTGCATAGTGGTGGCACTCTGGCTTTAGGGCAAATGAGTGCAGTCTTATCTTTCACTTTTAAGGAAAAATAATGGACAATTTATCATTAATCTTTTCCGGGAAATAATAACAAGTTAAATGTCATTCCCTGTGTCATGCCTTACAAATAAAATTGTGTTGCTCTGGGCCTGGGCTGATCACTGACTGACCTATCCTCTTCACTGTGAAGGCAGCAGTGAAGTTCAGCATAGGCATACAGAAAACATCACCACGGGTCCTGTGCAGCGTGTAAGTATATATGCAATGTTGGCAATTAATGGCATTTTCCTTGTCTTAGACAACAAAGTGGGCATACAGCGCTTAGATATTATCCGTTTTTAAGTTGCTTTCTTTTAAAGTTCACCTGACAGGTTTATGTCAGTGTTCATTTACTTTCTTACTGTCCTGGAGCAACTGTAACCACATAATTTCCTCAGGGATTAATAAAGTATTCTGATTCTGATTCTGATTTATTCATTTATTTTTCTACTAACTAACATAGCTGGATTCTGAAAGCAGAGAAAGTGAATTAAAACATGAGGGCTGTTAAACTAATACAATCCATTTCTCTAACAATTAGTTGTTGATTGAATGCTTTTTTTAAAAACACTTAATCCAGGACATGGATGAAGAAGTTTGCAAAAGAGCTGTACACTACTTTCAAAAAAGCTGGTGTAAAATGTGTCAATAAAATCATTTAAACCTTGTATGTAATTGAAAACAGCACTGAAACATATCAAATGTTGCATTGCAAATTGTGAAATTTCTTTTGTTATTTGAAAACTATGTGCTCAGCAGCAATACAGGCAGGCCAGTAATGATGCACCCGGACTCTTTTATTACAGACATATGGAATATGTGCAGAATGTGGTTTGGCATTGTCTTGCTAAAAGAAACAAAGCATTCCTTGAAAATCACAGCATCTGCATGGCAGCATATGTTGTTGCATAGCCTGTATTCAACATCCAGCATCAATGGTGCCCACACAGATGTGCAGAAGTTACCCATGCCATGTGCACTAATGCACCCACACACTATCATTAATGCTGGCCTTTGAGCTATACATCGATAACAAGCTCTTCTTTAGCCTGAAAGATGTGGTGACCATAAACAATTGCAAATTTTGCTTAATCACACTGCAGGATAGTTTTCCATTGTGCCTCAGTCCATCCCAAATAAGCTCAGGCCTGGAGAAGGAGGTGGCATTAGTACAATGGATCTTTTGTATGTAATGTATGTAACCAAAGTTCAAAACAAAAGGGGTGGACCAACAGAAACTGTGGTGATAAAACATGTCTCTGTATTGTCGGTAGTGATATAATATTTGAAAGTTTTGTAATAAAAGGGCTCAGAGGATAATGTTATGGAAAGAGTCTTGAAATCAGATTACTTAATCATCAGTTGTATTTGCTACTGTTTTGGTTATTGAGGTTTTCCCCATAATAAAGGTTCAAAGCTGCAGGCCTCTGTGAGTGACCCTGATCATCGGTCATCATCATGGGGGCCTCATCAGTAAACAATCTGAGATAAATGGCAGAGTGAAAGGTTGACATCAGCAGAGGACGGCACTCATTCCCATTCGTTTATCGGATTAGGCTGCTGTGAGAGGAATGACTCGTTTGGCATTCAAAGGCAACTGTGGCCCAAAGAAAGCCTGTTTGAACAGGGATCAATTATCAATCAGTCTATGGGCGAGGAGCGGAGATTACCAGAGCTATACAAGCCATGTTGACAAATAACCTCAGAGATCTTGTCAATGAATGCAAACGGACAAACGTCTTTGGCTTTGACACTGGCCACTGCTGAAATTCAGATTAGAGTCCATCTCATCAGCAGATTGGTGCTCTTTATGTCTGCTCGATCCTCGCACATTATTTCGATTGCCATTTCAGCAGCACTGACACCCCGACTGGATCCCGCACAGGCAATTATGTCCTTGAAAGCTCACAGGTAACTTTCACTTTGTCAATAAATCACATTTTAAGTAAAAGCCATTGAGTGCATCCATATATTTTCTAATAATGCCATAATTGCACTAGAATAAGGAAAACAATCTCACTTAAAATGGCGCTTATACAATAGTTGCACACTAAACTAGACTCATAAAATTAACACAATTGGGAATCAATTAACATGAATCAGATAATGTTAGTAATGATTAAACTCTTAAATTATTGTTTATTTCTTCTGCACTTACGGAAATATATTGTGACAGAATCGGTGAATAGAGTCATCACCTCTTAACATTAACCCCAATTTTTCCAGTGAAATTAGTGCTCAGCTAATAACGATTCAACAAATGACAGAAAAGGTTAGAAACTACTGTTGTGCACATTGTGAACACAAAGTAAGGTACTGTGATTGCTGTGGTATTGGTATCATTGCTTTCACAAATTGGATGAATTCACCAATGCTTTTCAAAAAAGTGGAATGTGTGTGTAGTGTGAAGGGCGAGGCTATTTAAAAGGGAGATTGCTGTGTTTAAAGGAGAGAAGTTATAAAACACAGAATTCAATCATTAAAAAAAAGCGTTGCATAAAAGCCAAAAAAGACAAAGCAGCTGAAAACAATGAGACTTGTCACATAATGAAGAACATGTTTCAGTATTAAATTCCTAAAATGCACATCTGACACAGTCAATGTGTCATTTTCTCCTCTTTAACTAATAAACTGCCCCAGCGTTATTGTGAAAAGGTGCATCAGATTAGGTTGATTTGACCAAATGCTGCTGTTTACTGATGCTAATACCACAAATAAACTTCTCTGGTCCTTCAGTGACGAAAAACATGTGATTTTAAAGGGGGATTTGACATTGTTCTGAGTGCTGTTGTGCTTCACGGCTGCATCAATAGCAGCAGTCAGTGTGTCTGTTTGGAGGGCAGGTTGAAGGTTATTTGGGGCCCCAGAAAGCAAACAGGCCTCTGTAATCCTGACCTTCCTTTTCTCCCACAGCAGCCAGGAGTTGACCATGACAGTTAAGAACCACTGTGACTCCTCGGGCACGTCTGGACGCCATCAAAGATGAACAGCGGGACACGGGAAGGGCTCGCTTAAACTCACAGGCTTGTCGTGGAGGGTCATAGGATGTCTGAAGATGAATAGTTTGCAAATGTTGTTTTTGGAGTAGATTGAAATTTTAAATACCAAACTGATAATGGCTTTTCATGGACACAACAATGTTTAGTACTGGCAACACTATGGGACCCAGTAAAGTCAAGATGCTGACTATTTTAAGGCCTGTGCTAAGATAAAGGCGAAGTTTCTGGTGTTTCTCAGGGTGTTTTGGGAACAAAAATCCAAGAAACATGAAAGGAATTGTGAGTGATGACCCTGCAGATAACCTAAATATGAAGCTCCCTCCCTCCAACTTAACAACAAGATTTAATTAAGTAGTTTAGTTGTCAGAATTACAATTTCTTTGTTTTGGTTCACTGCTCTCATAGTGCTGTTTTTGCCTTAAATACCACTATACTATACCTACCCAGCAACAGGCACAGCTGGTGAACACAGTACAGCACTTACAGTCATGTGACAAAGAACATTTTCACAGGACTCAATGAAGGAAGGACTCTATGGGGTGTACTTACTGAAAGCACGCCCCATGATTCAACAGCTTGTAGAATCACCTTTCGCGGCAATAACTTGAAGTAATTGTTTTCTGTATGACTGTATCAGTCTCTCACATCATTGTGGAGGAATTTTGGTCCACTCTGTACAACCTTGCTCCAGTTCATTCAGGTTTGTGGACATTCATTTATGCACAGCTCTCCTAAGGTTTCACCACAGCATTTCAATCAGGTTGAAGTCTGGGCTGTGACTGTGCCATTGCAACACCTTGATTCTTTTCTTTGTCAGCCATTCTGTTGAACTGTTGGACCCGTGCCCAGGTCCTGTGGCTACAAAACAAGCCTGAATCATCACCCCTCCACCACCATGCTTGTATGAGGTGTTTGTGCTGTTATGCTGTGTTTGGTTTTGGCTAAATGTGGCACTGTGCCAAACATCTGACCAAAGGGCACTGTTCCAGAAGATACAATCTTTCAAACCTCAGCCATGCTGCCATGTTCATTTTAGAGAGAAGAGCCTTTCTCCTGGTAACCCTTCCAAACAAGCCATACTTGTTCAGTCTTTTTCTAATTGTACTATCATGAACTTTAACATTTAACATGCTAACTGAGGCCTGTAGAGTCTGAGATGTAGCTCTTGGGTTTCTTGTAGTTTCTCTGAGTATTGCATGATCTGACCTTGGGGTGAATTTGCTGGGCCATCCACCCCTGGGAAGATTGTGGCATTGTGTTAACACACACCTGAATGCTTCAGACCAGCAAACTGCCAAAACCTCTCATTTAATAGAGGTGGCCACACTTGTTGATGATCAATTAATCAAGTGCATTTAATTAGCAGCACGTGGCGTGCCCTCTTAATTCCTATGGAAGCAGTAAGGATACACTTTTTCACAGGACTGCAGAGTTCTGTGAAAACTTTCTTTTTCACATGACTGTAGAAGGTAATGAGCCAAATATTTAATCATGACTGGTGGAGACCAAAAACAGGGCTAAAAATAGTGAACTTTGACTCCAATTTGTTGTTTTAACATTTATTTGAACAAGAATTTAACTGAAACTCATGATATTTAGAATCTCTTTTTCAGGTGTGTCCTGAGCCAAAGCAGCATTAACTTAGCATGTTTTTGATGAAGGGAGAAACCAATGCTCCCAGAGGAAACTTGTGCAACGATGGGGAAAACATGCAAACATCCATACCTATAGTAAGGACCATATCTGGGTTTCAGTTCATGACCCCCTTGTTGTGAGGCAACAATTTTAGTCACTACTTAAATGAAGTTCTTTCCTTGTGTGGCCAAAAAAACAAAACAAAAGTGCAGGCTTAAATGGCCCCAATTTGGTCAATTCACTCCCAGATTATTAATAAATACGCCATATATTTTCTTAGCTGATTTAGGTTCAGTAAAACTGGATAATATATACTCATGAGTTGCCTAACATAAATCTGCAGTAAGCAGGAAAGAGGAAGATCACCTTGATAAAGTCCATTTCTTCACTTTTTATGGCTCCAAAAGTCAAAGAATTTTTGTTTAAACTTTCCTAAAGGAATCATTATTCATGAAGAGTTCTCCAAAATCATCCCCTCTCTCCAGACATTTATCTTAGACACACACACAGTCCTAAGGAGGGTCACGCTGCTCTTCAACCATCATGACCTGCGGGGGGTCAACAAGAGCAGCTTTACAAATTGTGACTTCATAAAATCACTGGGAGATGGTCCTCATGGGAATTAACCCTACCCAGGCAACCCCAAACAGTAAATTACAGGGGGCTTACATGATTTCTGCCTTCCCTGGGGACATCAAACAGTAACACAGACTCCGTTAAACTAACCCTGCTCATTCCACTTTAGATCTGCTTCTCTCTTTTGTTCCACTGTATTAGTTCAGTCTCTTAAAGACTGCAGGGAGTCTGCTCTGTCTCTACTCCCTTTCTTTATGCTCTCCTTCCTTCTTGTTCTGTTTAGAATGCTGTTGAAAATGTCTTTGGCCTGACTCACTTGATAGGAAAGATAAGAATCAGAGTTACTTCCAAACAAGGCCTTGGTTGGTTGTTTATGTGAGTAGCAAGCAATTTTCAGACAACATGGCAACACAGAACAAAAGCTGCAATAGCTGCATATCTAAGCCTTCTGCTCTACCTTTATTTTAATTTGGAAACAAAGTATGACCTTTCTGTACTGTGCAAAACTTCATATTTGCACAAAACAGACTCTACAAATTGTTTGCTAAAGTAGTGAGAACTCCTTTGTGCAATATAGGCTTAAATTTCAAATTTACCACTCAGTAATTATGTGATTTCTAATTGACAAATGGTGGTCGCCTATGAACAATCAAGAAAGATTAGCATGAAAATATCAGCTCCAAATTGGAAACTCAGTGCAACAAATGTAAAACAAAAAACAAAAAAAAGAAATCTGATTGTGAGACTTCATAAAAATGGAAAAGAGAGAGGACAGGAAGATCAGTGACCAACTTTAAATCAGCAGAAACACAGTTGCAGTAGTAATCAGGAGGAATAGGATGGGTTATAATATTACTAATAAGAGCCACGGTGGTGTCCTAAAATGACAGTGTGCTACTTGCATGGTGAAAACCAGATGGGCAAGTGATTTAGATTTGGCAGAGGGACTGTCAGTAGTTTCTGTAACAGATCAGGCAGTGTGACGCATATTGCATAACATCAACATCTATGGATGGCATCCAATAACGAAAAAGCCTTGCTTACTGTCTGGCACCAAACTGCAAGATTAAACTTTACTAAAGAATATAACAATAAGCCTGGTTGATCTTGGGAGTACAGTCTTTAATTAGATGAGATCAGGATATCTGTTTGGCTTGACTCTACACCAAAACACCTTTGGGATATTTTAAAGAGAAAAGTATAGCAACACAATCACTCCAGCTAAGAGAAGCTGAAAAAAAAAAAGGTTTCCCAGAAATGGCCGAACATCTCTACAGAGATTGGTACAACACTGATATCCTCCACAGGTCTGATTTGGTCATCAAAAGTAAAACATCAAAAAATAAAACTAGAAGAGTTGGTTGGTACTTTTGGCTGCTCCCTTATTACCCAAGGGGTCGCCACAGTGGATGGATCTGCATATTTGATTTGGCACAGTTTTTACAGTTGATCCCTTCTTTGATGCAACCCTTCCATTTATCCAGGCTTGGGACCAGCATGAGGAGAACATCAGCCTGTGACCCCATGAGGCTGGTTTGTGTCTCCTCCCAGTCACCAAACCAGGGATCTTTCACATGTAAGGCAAATGTGTTAACCACTAAAGATAGAAAAGTACTGAAAAACGAAAAGATTAGAATCTCAGTACTACAATTTCAGTATATGGGCCCTGTACTTCTTTGGGCCCTGTATTTATAATATAATCTGTCTGTCATAATATCTCAGTATGATTAACTGTATGATTTGGCACTTTTTATTTCTCCTTTCCGAATCCTTCCATAATCACATGATGTAGCAGTGCTTTAAAAAAGGATATCCAAACAGGATGACAAATCTACGAAAGTGACTACACGCAACAAGATCTGAAAAAAAAATATCAATATATAAACTACTAAATAAAATACCAACTAAAAACTATACTCTACACTCTAATGTACATATGAGAGCCCCTGACACAATTATAAATGGGGCTTTAGTACAAGTCTACTACATACTGTATATTGTGTATTATTGATATGGTTTTATTGGAGTTAATATTTTTATAGTAACAAAGGCCTGTTATTGGATCTGTACAGCATCATTAAATAAAGCTCATTACTAAATCTACAAATTTTCAGAGCGTCAGAACATAATGATGAACTATATTAAGTAAGTTCAAGCTTATAGTCCTGATAAAGGCTTACAGATCTTCATCTTTTGTGTATATAAGTGGTTACCCACTGCTGACGTAAAAGGGCGACTGGCCCATATTGACTTGGGAACAATAGGTTGTATGTCTGAGCATTTCTTTCTCAGCTCCTCATTGGAAGGAGCCCCGCTTGGAAGCAGATTAGCCTCTTCATGGGGGTTGTGACGCCCAGAGAGGAAGTATCAAAGGAGGACAAACACAAGGGCAAATCATCCGACTGACACTTAATATTCACCACAGACGAGGAGAGGGCTTCCTTCAAGCTGGAGGCTGGGATTTCCATTTCTGCTCTTCTTTGTTTTCCTCATTTTGATCTCTGTTAGCTGCTACTGGGATGATTGCTGGTGTCCTTTGGAGGGAGAAATATATTAAGTAACAGTAAAAGAGGAAAAATAGCCATGACACGTACAGTATCTTTTATGTTATGTTACAGATTACACAGTTTGTGTGACTGAAACAATGAGTCTGTCTGTCTCTGTGCCTACCTCTGTAGGCTATGTGACTGTAAAATTGGGAGGACTAAGTTATAAAAGGAATTCAATGAAATAAGTAAAAAAAAAAAATTCTGCCAGCTCACCAAAATTTTACCAAAACAAGTAATTAAAATTTAACTTTAAAAAAAAAAAAAAAAATCTAGTTTATTGTAAGCTTTTTTGGGGAGTAACAAAATATCGGTAACACAGTACTTATTTATTTATTTATTTATTTAGTGTGGTGTGGATGGATGGATTTCACCACCAACAGATGGCGTCAAATACAAACATATTTCGATAGAACTATAAGTTGCATCTAGACATATTACCTCTTTGTGCTGATTTGAACATGTCTGCATTGGAAACCTACATGTTTTAAACTTCTAAACTAAACTATTTAAAATGTATATATCTTTAGATGTATATATATTTTCTGCCTCATTGTTTAAGAGGACGCTGTTTTTTGGTTTTTAAAAGGGCTGTATTAACATTTATTTCCCTCTTTATACACACCCAGATGTTATATGAGTAAACAAGTCCCTCATATGAATAATATGAATATTTGTGTGTGCTGCCTCTGACCTCCTCAGTGCTGGGTGATTGACAGCTGCTGAGGTCAGTCCTCGGCTCTTTCCCACATGGCCCTCAGCCGCAGTTTAGCAGATAATTAAAATATAAATCGGACAAAGACCACTAAGTCTCTGGTTAAGCGTTACAAAGGGAGAGCCCACATCCCCAGAGCTGGTAAACCAACACCTTATTACTGAGCCCACAAAGAAAACACGCCGCTCTCCGGCAGCTGTTCACCACAAGTGGTGTGTTGTGTTCGCGGTCCAAACGTCTACAGGCAGCGGGAACCACGCTGCGTTCAGTGCGGTGGGAAATATCACCCCAATTTAAATGATTTTAGAGAAATGAATCACTGACGATGACAATATTTCTTGTTTCCAGTTTTATCTCATCAGTTTAATTACTAACCAAAAACATTTATTGGGAGCCTATACTGTACACTTGACATCTTTTTTTTGTTGTTGTTTTTTTTGTTGTGGAGATTTTTCGTAAATAACTATTACCTTTCTCTGTTTTTAATCTTAATCCTGAGTTATTCACTCATGGCCAAAGTGATACCTAAATTTTAGATACACAGAAGAGGGAAAAGATAAACACATTAGTAATTTAGCTAAAACACATGAAAATTCATAAATTAATTAAATAGGCTATCATTAATATTTGCTATTGAAATTGTATTTATTTATTTGTGTATTTATTTATTTATTTAGTCTCTTAGATAAAAGGCAATAAAATGACATAAAATAAACTCACTCTTTAGGAGACATTTTGAGTCCAAAATTTAAATAAAATTATCCAAATGGACATGTTACCTTCATTTAAACCGTTTGACAGTGTAGGTTTGTATATTATATTATATAATACTGTAATAAGGAGACATATGCGAAGAGTAATGTCTGCAGGGTTTCTTGGTGGTGACATTTTCATGTCATTGCCCTTAAAAAGTGATACAAACACTGACACGTCACTTTAAAGGCTAAAATGCATTTTTCATACAGATATAATGACATTTAATATAATGGCATCTGTATTTACAGCTTAATCTAAATACTAATTTCCAAAGTTCTCCTGTTGCCCCCATTCTTATTCAAGTAGCATCAGATGGAGCTACCTGAGTAAGAATGGGGGCAATGTGGAGCACCTGAATGCAGCAGCATGTTGTTGAGTGGATTGTGAGTCTGCTGATTATTACTGGGCTTGATGTCTTTTGTCTTTTGCTTTGTCAGTACAATGTTTGTCTACCTGCACATAAGGAAACATAAAGCTGATCTTAAATTCTTGAATAAAATACTGAAGTTCTTTATCCTTTTACTGAGCATTTAATAGAGGAGTGTTTGGTGTAGATCAGTTTTCCACATGAGTCCTCTTTGGTTCCTTTTCTCCAACAAGTGGGGAAAATTCATTACAAAGCCTAGCAGATACCTAACCCTCTCCATGCACTCTAAATATCTGGATTCAAATAAAACCCACCAATATCATTAGCAGTGGCAAAACTAAAATGGCTCACTAACAGCTGCAGCTTAATGAAATAGACTAAGTAATAAAATGAAAGCAGTTCCTTTTTTAGACACACACAAAAAAAACAGCACATAAAATCACAATATATAAAATTTAATAAACCTCTGTTTTTGCATGTTATTATAATGGAAAACAAATACATATTTAAACTGAAAGTGAAATCAGTTCGGAAAATTCATTAGCATTCTATATGAATGACTATCTGTACACATCTTTATTTTGTGTGCATCTGTATCTTTTCATATCTTTTCAAATATTTGATTTAGCAACTCTAAGAATGATCAAACCACCTCTTTATACATATTTTGTGACTTATCTTTGCAAGTAAAAATTTTGCAACTTATAATTTGTCATTAGAAAAACTGTATTTAAATATACCACATCATTTTAAGTAGACATTTAAAGACTTTACTACAAAAATTAAAAATTCTACCAAAATGTAAGATTTCAAATATGTGTGAGGCAACAAACACGTTTTTCTAAAAGATAACACTGAAATATTTAATTTAATTTAAAACGACTTTCTTCAGAAATATGAGCAATTTCAAGTGTTTATTGATGTATAATATTTATCTCCCATAAGGAAAGATTTGTATATTTTAACATGTCTTGTATTATTACAATTTTGCTTTACTATATTGCCATTTATATCTACTAATCAGCATTATGTATTGGTGGCGAAAGGAGTGCTAGCATTAAAAAAACATGCCATTTGAATCAACCAAGATTCAAACAAACCCAGGTCAAATAGTAACCTAAGACCAAGTGTTGGTTTTATTTTTATATTACTGTTGGGATATGCACATAAACTAATACATGATGTTGTAGGATGCTACTGCACCTCTTTTCAAACTTACAATACAATGCATCTATGAATTGCTGACAATATATGAATGTTTTGTACCACACAGGCACATCATTTTGTACAGTAAGTTTACATTTTAGACAGTTAAGCTCAAACTTTAGTCTTTGTGACACAATTTTTGCAAAAAAAATTATTTTAAAAAACCCAACAACACACTAACACTAAAGTATGTATAACTCACATGTAAGGAAGGTCAGGAAAGCTGACCTACTACTGTGTAAATGCTATAAGAAAAGTATTGTTTGTCATAGATCCTTCAACAAATTTCAGGTATAGCTTCTAACTTCAAAGCATGGACTTTCTAAAATTATGTTGGTTTGATTGAGATTTAATTATTTCGTGAATTAAATCATCAATTAAATGAATTAAATTTAATAAATCGTGTTGAATAGTTTTGTTTGCGTTGATTAAAAAAAACAAAGGAATGATAATAATGAAAGGAATAACATTAAGAACATGACTCTGGTATTTAAATGTAAAGCTAAAAATGAATTCCTTTTTATAAATCTTGTAGGTTTTCTGTCATTTAATGAACTCCTGACTGAGCATAATGTGATGTGAGCAGCATTTACAGGCAGTCACAGCTGTTTTGGGCCTTGTGTATATGGGTCAGTTCTAGTGTCATGTATGAGGACAGGAGTGTGGCATTTCATTACGTTTATGAGGGGTGAGAAAGTGAGCCCTGATTAGGTTTCTAATTACACACTTTAAACTCTAAGTAGGCCATTTGCACTCTGGTGCTTGAACTGGATCCATCTCAGGGCTCGTCTATCTGTTTCTCTTAGCTCTACGGAAAACGTGTGTGTGTGTGTGTGTGTGTGTCACAGCTGCTTGGTCTTATTGTCTTCTAGAGTGTGTGTTTATATGTGTGTGTTCAATCCCAGCATTTTACACATGGATTAGTTGTGGTTATGTAACAGCTGTCGGTGTCAGGATCTGATATGAATCTGTGAAGCTGATGAGGAGATGATTGACAGCTCAGCTCCCAGAATAGATGAAGAATCTCTCTTTGATGAGGCCCTAAACTCAGAGTTGATCTCTTCACGGGGCTTTCTAGAGAAATCTCTGTCGTCTTTATGATTGGCAGGGATAACACCTTAATTAGGCAGATTACTTAGTCAAAAAGATTTCATCCCCTCATTTAGAGACTGTTAGGTGCATTTATGGCTTTTGTGCTGGTTTTGTCTCTTAGGAAATTTGGCCCTCAATTGAAAAAAAAAAATGATGAATTTTTTTCACAAGGTAGATGTTCTGGAGTTTTGGATCATATCACAGAATTATTATGAGCAGATGAAGTTTCCATTTTGTGTTGTGTTGTGTTCCATTTTTAGAACTTTTCCTCCACATTACAAGAGCACTGCAAACAAATGAAACGTTTTTCATCATTAACTAGTTTTTCAAACCCTATTTGAAGTGAAAGTGGAAAATAGGAGTGAGCGTGTGCTACTTTTATTCTGTTTCATTGTAAATGTAATATTTTTTCATTATGTTTCACGTGTTCGCCATTTTTGCTTTTAAATTTTAGAGTAAACGATGGAGTGATTATTAAAAACAAAACAAAACAAAACAATAGTTATTGAATATTCCATCCGTGCATGTTTTAAGACACAATAAGTGATACTCATTTGGAATAATTTCTTATAATTAACACCATTCTCCACAGTGAGGGTCAAATATGGAAGTAAAGTCTCAATAAACTCAAGACAATGCTAAATCTTGACACATGCACAAAAGCCCAAAGCTCAGATTTGTGGTGGGGAGGGGGAATTTTGACACCTATGTATTATTGATCCCAATCCTTTGACAGCAATGTTTGGGGGCGTCTGATTTATCTCAGATTGAAAAGGAAAACACTATAATGTGATAGACTGGGCAAATGTCAAACTCCAAAGCTAAGCTTCCCAAAGCTCAGCCAGAAAGTTTTGGAGGATCTTACCTGCTTGCTTTTCAGAAACGACAATGTCCAATTCCCTTTTCTCTCTAGAAGTGTGTTAAGATTGCTCAGTCATATTGTAGGAAATGTAAGTGAACAATGACTAAACCATTTTAGTAATGCATGATTCTCTGCGATTTACACTTTTGCCCATGTTTGAATGATTGCTTGCAGCCCTGGAGGGATGGCTGATTGTCAGATGAGGCCCACATTGCTATAAAACAGGAGCGTTTAGTCAAATTTCTTTTCAAATAAGGCCCCATAGAGGGCGCCATAGGACCCTATCTAAAACTCATGCTCACTGTTGCCAAGCGTAAAGAGAATTCTTTAAATATGAGCAAAACTTTAACATAAAATGCTTCTGAGTAAAAGTAAAGTATCCACAGTGCAGACAAACGCCCCCTGTGTGTCATGTATTTGGAATATTATTTGTGATTACTGTTACAAATATATTGTAATATGAATTAACAGTGCATCATATTTTACAGTGGTCATATGTGTACATCAATTTTTAATCTGTAATGCATCTAAAGCTGTGAAATAAAGATAATGGAGTAGAATTGGAAAGCAGTACTTCGAATAAATGTGCAGATGCAGACTTGCAGTCACTGAAATGGGAGTTCAACAGATGAGGAAGATGGGAAGATAAGATGCTTGAGTAATCAGATTTTTTTTTTTATCAGATTTCCAAATGTCCATCAAAAGTTTCAACCATGTGGGTAAAATCTCAGCGAGCCCTCAGAACTCATGCAAAGCGTGTCAGCCATTCCTGGTCATCCCCTGCATTTTGATTTGCATGAATACAGGAAAAGGATTTCACTCTTGTAACAGAGGTCATAGTGAGGTCAAATGTTTTTGCATATTAGGATTTTTTGACACTTTCAGGTAAAGACCAATTTAAATTGTGGCAGTCCCAACAGGTTTAACATACAATATTAAGGTTGATTTTCTGATGATGCTGATGATTCTGATACTGCCCTCATTGCCTGTGGGATACAATAACAGAAATCTGGATTTCTACCAATCAAACCTGCTTCGTTACTCTGCCAACATCACATCTTTCTACAGCCAAAAGTCCATCTTGGCAACGCTGAAATAGTTCTGCGGCATCTTCCAGAAAACTGCAATTTGTAAATTGTACTGTGTTGGCTCCATGTTTCATTTCTGTGATGCAAAACTCTGAAACCAGCATTTCGAGTTTCCCTAAAACAAATTCATTCCCAAATCTCATTAAAACCGCGGCTATTAAATTTATATAAAACATTATGGACACATTGTTGGTATCTAAAATAATATGAACACAGTGGACAAAGTAATTTTTCTGAGGGCAATGATAAACTGGAAGTGTGAGAGTCAAAACACTGTTTATATTTATTCATCACTCTCTTACATACTTATTAGCGATAGAAAAGGCTAAGTGTCGAGAAAGGTTTGACAATTAAAATTAAGGAAAGGGGTAAGAGATTTTTGGCCAGAGGAAGGCGTTATTATGAAGGGGAAACCCCACAGCCTTTTTAACCTCTCCTTCCACTTCAGATTTCATGGTTACAAAGCTTTAAGTGGCCCATGTTCCCCCCTTCCCTCCCCTTGGTCACCACTTGACAGCCAGCCTGTTTACTCAGGCTTTTTACCTGAGTGGAAAATTTCAAGTGCTTCTGTCAAAATACCACCAAGAAATCTCCTCAACAAAAGCAAAAACATGTTACTTTGAGATGTCACATGAAGTAATATTTCATAACAGGGCAGCAGAAGACCAAAGGTTATAGACAGAAGCTGGCTTCTGACTGGGAGGCAGACAATCTTCAGACTTTAGTTTGGAGTTTTCTTTTTAAATTTAATTTAATTTTTGCTTAAATGACAAGATTGGTACTGAAATATGAAGCAAACTTTCACTGATTCTCTGTTGGTTGCCCTCCAGTGACTCCCAAAAAAAAGCTTTCCAACACAATTTAAGGTTAAATTGATATTATTTTATTTTATTTCTTTTTACTCAAATGAGCTATAACAGATTTACTGGTGAACTTTAGAGGTCCTAGTAAAAAAGACTGTGACCATCAGATCCTGGCAAACAGCTGTTCTGTGATCATCATACTCTACATTTACTTTTTTTCAGGTTACGTTGAGAAAAATAGGTTGTTACACTGTGCTTAAAATTTTGTCTTGTTGCTGCCCAATTTCACTGAATTGGTCTTGAAATACTTCAGTCTTGAGCTTACCTTGTAAAACACAGTCTATCTTAAAATCAGGGTTACAGTCAACCAGTATTTCAATATTTTTTATTATATGTTCGTATGTTTTTGTGCTTAATGTTGCAGAATTCTGTGTGTATTTTTCATCTGTTGTCTGCTTGTCCCTACATTCAGCAAAATAGTCGGGTTTTTTTTGCAGGATGTATCATATCTCCATATATAATCTTGGCTTTGCCGATGATAATAATGTCTCTGTGTCAAGATTCCTGCATATTCATCAAGATGATACCAGTGTTGACCATAACCAGCTGAAAATCTACAATTTTTGCTATATGAGCTGACCAAGGTGTTCACTGGTGTGTTCTTGAATTCATTCTACTTGGCACCAACCCTTCTTGGTGTTTGTGTTTTGCTGGTTTACCCATCCATCCATCCATTTTCTTAAATAAATTATATTTGATTGACACTTACTCTTGTCACTTACCTTGAACAGCCAAATAATTACTCTTAATCAAACTAAATTAACCTTTTAACTTCATCAATAAAAAGATCAGCATATGACAGGCAGTAGATGTTTGTCAATTTTGCCGTGCCAATACTGTCACCATTATTTTCTTACATGTAAGCTGTGGACAGTTCAGCACTACAGCAGCAGCATTAACAGGCATCAGCCACTCTCAGCCTCACATGTGACCCTGGGTCACATGGCGCCTTTCTCTGCTGCAGGCCAAGTCAGTTCAGATGGACTGAAACAGGCAAGTCAACAGGGAACAAAGTCTTCTTCACAGTGTCAGCTGGTAAGAGGCAAGCGGGGTCTCACTGGTGAAGAGAAAGAAAGTGTGGAGGATGGATAAGAGGACCACAAGTCTGCACAAGACAAAAGAAAACAGAATGAGCTGGCATAAAAATAGCAAACAGCTTGAGAAATGACATGAGCAACCACAAATAGTTAAGACATGCAGTAAACAAGAGGCAGATCTGACTGAGAACTCAGTTATCAGGGACAGTGCTTCTGTTGTTATAGAGGCAAAAAACATGGTGACGTTTACGGCAAACCCCATGTAATTAGAAAAAAACAGCCTTCAAGAAGTGATAATCTGCGGTCGTGATATTTAAGGTTGTGTCGGGAAACACTGAATATAGTGAAACCATCGTGTGACAACAGGATGTGCCAACAATATCCGTGTAGTCGCCTAGATGTAAATTATAGTTGACTTAATGTCATGACCTTTGGTACTTTCAATGGGGAAAATCCTGTCTGCAGTACTGATGAAGACAGTGGTGCCAGTGGCTTTTATATATTTAATCTTCACAGATTCCCCCAAAATCTGCTGTTCTATATACACTATGCTGATATAAACACAATGTTAAACTCCATTTGTACAGTACTTCCCACAAGTCTTCATAAAACAGCCAGACTCCTCATAAGCCTGCCTGCTGTTGTGTGAGGCTAAGTGTTAGCATGGTGCTAACATAGTGGATGATTGGGAAGGCCTGTGATTTGGCAGTTATTTGGTCACAATCCAAAATCAGACAAAGACAAAGTATTTAGAAATCATCCTGTAGGAATCATGAATGTCTGACAATCCACCCACTGACTGGATCAGTGATGGAAAACTGAGCAGCATGGCTAAAGACACAATCCTTTGAAGAGAATGTCGCATCCAAGTAAATTAAATTAAGATAAAGGTGACAGAAGAGTGGTCAAACAACAATGAGCTAACTGATGTGTGAGCCCTGAATGAAATTACTACTCTTTTCATTTATAACTTTTTAACACTAAATGGGAGACTTAAGTATCCACATGACACAATCGCTTAAAAGATGTGAAATTTGGGACTATTGTACTTCATGGAAACTCTAGAAATGTCTTCAAAGAGTATGTGATCAAAGCATTTACATTAAATCTCTTCATAAACGAAACACCTAATTATGACGCTGCCAATAAAGGCCATGTGATACGTTTAGAAGTTAGTATGAGTGGATCTTGCAGTGAGGTTGTTCAAGAACAGATGTTAACTTCAAGTCAGTGGAGCAAGAATTAGTCCTCAAACTGCTGTTTGCATTAAGGCAAAGACAACAGAAGCATTTATATGACAGCTGAGCAAACTCCACCAGCTGATGGTGATGCTGTTGAGAAAACTGTTTCAAATAAACAATTAGTTTTGAAGTCATTTCTCCAGCTTCCAAAAGGAGGAGCTGGCCTTGGTGTAGTTTCTTTCAAATGTGTAAAGCATATCTGTTTTCATCAAAATTTCTCTATTGTCAAAATGAATTGCTACTTCTTTGCCTTAACACTGAACTAAATTAAATATCTTTGGGTTTTAATCTAAAAGTAGATATCGAACTACACCACATTAGGCTGTATGACATCACCATGGGTAATCTTCATTTTTCTGGTGTTTTTTAAACCAGTGATTATTTGATTAATCAATTAAATGGCTAATTTATCAGCAGTGAAAATAATCATTACTTGTACAGCTGTTGTGATGGGGTTATTTAGGCATACACTATCATGGAAACTTCACGTGGCTTTGTAGTTTTGTAGCTTGTAACACTGGGGCCTTTGTCAGGATGTCTGCAATGTGGAAACAAACAGTTTAAGGGCGGAGTACTGTTGATGTGGCTGAATAATAGCCTTCACCCAGGGGATACATCGCGCCCTACGTTCCAGCACAGGCGTGTGTGTTTTCTCTGTACATGCTGCCATGTGTTGAGTCGGCGCTGAACTTCCTCGTCCTGCATAGAGAGGCGTGACGTCGCTGGCAGCAGACAGGCCCGTGCGGCAGGGGGAGAGGCAGGGACGCGCCGTGCGGGGACGGACGCTGCTGCTGCCGCAGAGCAGATTGCCGAAACGCAGGAGCAGTCAGGGCACAAAACAACCGGCAAACACGGGAACTTTGCAGAGACGCCAGACGGCCATAATGCGGCACCGCCCGCCGACCCCGGAGTTGATGTGACTGTGCACAACCAGAACCGGGAGGAAGCACCACCACCTCCTCTCTCTCGGTGTGTGCGCAGCCGGTCGGTTTGTCGTTCTGTCTGTCTGGAGAGGGACATGTCCTCGCTAAACGTACAGGAGGACCAGAAATGGGTACCGACACACGTCCAGGTGACGGTTCTGAGAGGCAGAAGCTTACGGGGCAAGGGCAAGCATGGCACCAGCGATGTGTACACCATTATCCAGTTCGGGAAGGAGAAATACTCGACCGGCGTGGCGGAGAAGACCACCGAGCCGGAGTGGAAGGAGGAGTGCTCGTTCGAGCTGCAGCCCGGTGTGCTGGAGAACGGCGGGCAGAGCGGATACCCTGCTGGAAGCAACGAGCTAATCCTGACGGTGATGCACAGGGCGCTCATCGGGCTGGACGTGTTTCTCGGACAGGCTGTGATCCCTCTAGATAAAGTCTTTCTCGAGAGTAGATACGTGAAAAACGAGTAAGTTCAACTGTCTCTGCTTGTAGTAGTTGTGTGTGTTTTCAGTATGAGAACCTGCTACAATGTGGCAAAGAGCTGCGTGAATATGCTTTCATATACCGTTGTTTTATCTCATTTCCCATGTCCCTTGAACCCGCCAGGGTGTTTCTCTTCGCCAGTCCGCTTTTGTCCTGTTTCACTCGCTACACAGTTTGTTGTGAGACATAAACACAGCTGTCAAATCTCTGGTGCTGCATTAGGGCCCTGCAGACACACCCTCCCTCCTCCCACAGATACACCAAACTAACTCTGAGCACCGTCGCACTCCACACTGAGGCTCAAGGCTCCCCTACAACTTCTGGAAACCTCACCTGCTCCACAGTGTTTACATCAGAGTCTTTGTGGTGGGTTCTTAAAAAATGTTGTTTCCCCGTAGCTGAGGCATGGCGTAGAGCAAGGGAGGGGGTGGGGGATTAATGCTTGTCCCAAATCCAGGGATTAACCAACAGTTTCATGATCCCAAAGCTTCAAGGTATTTTTAGCATAACATGTTGTTTCACAGAAGCCCCACCCATCACAGCAGGAAGTTTGATGATAAATCTTTGGAGGACTCTTAATTCTGATCCTACACTTTGCTTTTGTTTCTTTTTCAGAGTCACAGAAAACAGTGCTTTTGTGCATCTTTCTATCATCTTTCTTTTTGTGATAACACCTTTCAACACCTGGAGAGAAACTCTGGATGTGTTGCATTTGGATGTAGGTTGAGTAATGATGGCGTATAGCAGTTAGCTGTTAGAGAAAAGGTGGGTTTTTACATTCTCCCACCACTGTTACAATATTTAATGAACTTCACGTCTACTTTTCATGGACCCAACCGGGACTTGATTTTTCAACATAAAAAAAAAACAAAACAAAAAAAAAATCAGGTCCAATCATCAGATCTGACAGTACATGATCTTGTCCCCGTCATGCTGACACCCCACTGAAAGTTGGGATGTTTTGTCATCTTGGTAACCAAAATCACTCTCTTTGTTCTCTTTAGTTTCGGTGTCGCGTAAAGCAGTTTTATAGAACTGCCCACCACCCGACCTGACTGTGCTTTCACTCAAATAGAGCCATGAATTTGAGACGAAAGGGGAACAAGTCTCCTCCTGTCGGCCCTGTTGGAGCTGGTCACTTGAAGGTTAGAGCCAGCCTGTGATGATGATGATGATGTGTCAGCAGTTTGGTGCTGTGGTACATTCAGTATCTTCACGTGGTATTTGGTGTATGTTCACTGGTCATTAGCAGCACCAACAGCCAGCACTCCTTATGCATGTTAACCTCAACAAAAATGTTGTGTTGGACGAATCGCATCCAACAACACAATGTAGGAGAAACTGTTGTTTTTATGCTACTTAATGCAGGTGCTAACATATAAGATGTTGATGGAGAAGTCCGTTTATATATTTTTTATTGCTGGCACTTGCAAAAATGCCAGAACCAATCTCTCAATGCTTTCAAAGCTCTCAGCTTCAATCCTCGTCTTTGCTAATGAAGAGAAAAGTCTTGGTTAAAAAATATAAGCTATAATTTTTGTTGGTGACTGTTTACAATAGTTGACTTTGATATGTAGAAGAAAGCATATAATTTGGCCTGTCTTATTCTTTCAGGACCAAAACATTATACTCGGCCAATATGTGTACAATTTAACTACAAAAAAAAAAAAGAAATAGCTACCTGTAGGCTGAAAGTATTCTGCTTCTTGCTGCTCCCTGTTCTGTGAGTTTTGGTACACAAACTAAACCTATATGCTCTGAATGCCGTTGCATTAAATTATGGGAAAATGATCAAACAGGAACTTGGAACAAGTAGAAAAGTTTGGGAGTATCTTTTTAAAATGAGCAAACTTTAGCCACTACTATAAGCCACTGGGCTTGTAGGGCCTTGTAAGGTTATTACAGCGAACCCCCTGAGTGTATTGGCTTTTCATTTTGTAGGATAATGGCTAATCTCTTTCTCAGATAAGTAGTGTTTGTTTGCTACGTTAGTTTGCTTCATATTAATGTGTTTTCTGCAAAACTTGGTGAATTTCTCAAGTGCATAAGTGTTTAAAGTGTGATTCAAACTAACACTTGCATACGAGCTTTGTCTAACATTTAGCTCACATGGTATCAAATAAATCACTGATTATCTAATGGAAGATTCTAATACAGTGCTGTGCAATAGTCTTGAGCTACACCTTATTTCTTTATAAAAAGGGAGATAGGTGCAGCTATTTTGAAATGTGCAAATATACATGGAAACACAGTATATAAGGCAAAATGTACAATTCTAATGAGCTTGAAAGTCAATATATGATGGCATATAGCAGGTATGAGAGCCTTTATTTTTCAACACAGCCTGAACTCTCCTAGTCAAGCTTCCTTGTAATTTCTTTAAGTAGTCTTCAGGAATAGTTCTCCAGGCTTCTTGAAGGACATTCAAAGCTCTTCTTTGGATGTTGGCTGCTTTTGGCTCCATTTTCTGTTAAGATGATCCCACACTTCTTCAATAATGTTGAGTTCTGGGCTCTGGAGATGTCAGTCCATGACTGATAGTGTTCCATTGTGTGTTTTTCTATCCAGGCATGCTTTTACTGCATTGGCAGTGTGTTTGGGATCATTGTCACGCTGTTTCCCTTCCTTAAGAATGGCTTCTTGACGGCCACCCTTCCATTGAGACCATTTCTGATGAGGATTTGGTATAAAGTAGGACCTGACTTTCAGATACTGTTCAAGTCCTTTTTTTTTTTTTTTTTGTGTTTTTCTGTTTTTTTTTTTTCCCCACC